>CABHPQ010000746.1:27335-67430 GCA_902168405.1 Peromyscus aztecus | reverse complement strand
TCTCTCTCTCTCTCTCTCTCTCTCTCTCTCTCTCTCTCTCTCTCTCTGTCTTTGTCTCTCATACACACACACATTTATTGAGCTGGAGGCGTTGAAAGGTCTGGTTTTGCAGATGCCAGAAGATGGCTTGCTGTGGCATGGAGTCATGAGCGGCCATGCTGAGTTCCTTCTGGAGTATGTTCTGTGCACCGGAGTATTCGGTTAGTGGATCTCTGTGCATCACTCAGCACTTCCACTGAGGGACCCTGACTGAAGGGACAAGCTTATCATCAGTCATCATGCTCTTCCCTAGCTGTCAAAGACTGTGTAGCCATCAATCCAGAGGGATACAGGGAGAACAGTTCTGAATGTGTATGTGCGTGTACATGCAAATTTTTCCTCTGTAAATGGTCCAGTCAAATCTCAAAACCAAAATCCAAACAAGGAATCCGGGAATATCCCAGTAGAACGCCAACATTAGGAGAGGAAAAACAGATTTTAAAAAATGTAATGTGGCCAGTTTGTGGTCTCCTTTTATTACCCAAAGATTTATCACATTCACTGTATAATTAAATCTCTACATCTGTGGGGCACAAATGTTTTATGTTTCCAACATTTATGGTTTGACATCGGAAACATCTGTGCAGGCCCAGTATACAACATCTGGAAGGCATTTCTGAGCTTTTATGACATGCAGAGTGATCTTTGTTTTGGAACAAGTGTGTGGTTTTCCCCCAGTAGCTCTTCCTGCTGGTTATATCCTTCTAATTGGCATCTCACTGGAGGATTGAAAGAAGCCTGGCTTCCTGACCTCCCCTGCGCATGAGGACATGCTTTGTAGGAATCTTCCTTGAGTTGAGAATCAGAGGGAGAAGATGCTGAGTCATGGGGTTAGCTGATTTACACCAGGACTTGTTGATGATCCCAGGGACAGGTTGAAAGAAAAGGGCCTGGAATTTCCATCCAGAAGTTTCCTGGATGTTTTCTTTAGGTTAAGTCATTGGTGGCAGAGTGAACATCATTGTCCCCGTTTAACAGGGAGCAAACGGAGTCTTAGAGAAGTTAATTCCCTTCAGATCACCGAGCTAATCAACGAAAGGCTTGGAATTTTGAAATTTAAACTGAACTTTATCGAACATTATATTGACACTTAATGCCTTGGTCCTAAAGTGTGCAGAAGGTTGTTTAGCATCCAATAAATGTTGGCTGAGTCCCCGCTCAGTGGTGGAAAGTATTCTAGGTGCTGCAGCGGATAAAATAAACAAAATCTCTGTCCTTGTGAGCTTGCATCACTGTGATGGCTTATGTAATACATCACTGTGACAAACACATGCAATAGAATCACACATTTGGCTTCTCTTGTACGAGGAATACATGTTGTATGATAGGCAGGATCTTGGCAAAAGAGCTAGGTGTGGGCTCAGGAATGCCCAGGAAGGGTTTATTTCAGTTAGGGATTCCTTAAACTGAGCCTGAAATCAGGACTTGGAATGGCTGCTTTATTCAGCAAGTAATCCCAGGATGCAGACTCTCAGGGTGGAGAGAGTGACCCAAGGTGAGGAAAAGGTCATTAAAGAGCTGCTTAGGCCTGAGTGTCTGGCTCATGGCGGAGCCCTTGGCAGACGGATCAGTTACCTTTTTCTTGGCTGAGACAAAGTAACTTACAATAGGCAACTTTAAGGAGGGAAGGCTTACTTTTGTCCAGGGTTTACAGAGAGATACAGTACATTATGGCAGGGAAGACAGTGGTGGGAACGGGTGTGAGAGGAACGTGAGTGGTCAGCTCACACCTCCCTTCCTGTTCAGTCCACTGTCCCAGCCCTCAGAATAAGGTTATCTGTTTTTGATGTGGGTCTTCCTTCCTCAGTCCAACCTCATAGATACCAGAAGTATGCTGCTTAGGTGATTCTAAGTCCAGTCATGTTAACAGTGAAGGTGAACCATCACACTGAGCAAGCACAAGGAAGGTTCCGAGTACCAACCCTCATCCCATAAACAAACAGACAGAATTATCCTCTGGAACAATGAGGAACTTAGGACTTTACTCCTGAATACATGCTCCTCTGGAGGAATCGCCACTCCTCTTAACATTCTGGTTTGATGGTGTGAATGGTAGGTCTTCCACGGCTTGACGAGAGGTGCCAAAGGTGCATGCATGGCAGGAGATGCTGCCAATGTTACTAAAGGAAACTGAGCTCCATCGGGTTACAGGCACTGTGTGGTACACCACAAGCTGCATCCAGGGGAATGATGCAGGCACCATGTGGTACACTACACGCTTCATTCCAGCAGGTTAAGGGCATTGGTGTGGAGTATCCAAGCATTTGTTAAGATTTAAACTAGGAAGGTTATTGCAGGCCTTACTATGTTATCGCAATTTAAACAAACATGAAAGAGGTTGAGAGTGTGCCCAGCAGCAGTCTGGATAAAAGAGCCCCTTAGACAGAGGCAGAGACACTTCAGAAGCCCCTGAATGGACTGTCTGTAAGGAAATGAGTTGGGTGACAATCATAGCAAATGAGGCCAAGGGGTTGCAGGGGACCAGATGACATAATCATGGTGGATTTCTGTAACGTGTTGTAGCTTCTGTTGTGAGATAAAAGGGATCACTTTGACCAGAGGAGGGATATTACTAGACTTATGCTGAAGCATTGTTCTGGCTGCCATGTTGAGAATCGATGCTGACAGGGATGGTGAGGGTGGCTGAGACCACCACGGTGGCAGCAGGGAAATCTGGGAGAAGTAGACGGATCTAGCACCAGTTTTGAAGGGAGAGCCAACAGGATTTCCTGTAGTCTGACTATGCATTATGAGATGAGTGAAGGGGACCTTGCTCTAGCAAGCAGGCTAGCAGAATAATAAAGAAAATGGAGAGTAAGATGGGAAACCACCATGGAAGGAACAGAGTGGACAAAGAAGCTCAGAGCTCAGATGGAGGCACTTATAGTTTTGGGTCAATATTGGGCATGTAAGATGTCACACAGGCAGGGGGATCTGAGTGTAGAGTTTAGTGAGGCCTGGACAGGAGACACTCTTGTGAGAAGGCCTGGTGTGAGCATGTGGGGAGGGTGTTCCATCAGGAAAGACAGGAGGCTAATAGAAAACATGGAGAGAATGTGTCCCATGAAGAAGGAAGCTCTCGATGAACAGAAGAAAGAGGACACAAAGACGCAACACTGGACAATGAGAATAGAGAAGTGTAAGGTATTCACTTAAGGGAGCTGTGGAGAAGGGGGACAAGAAAATACGCTGCTGTGGGATGTTCTGTATGGCAAATGTGTTGCTAATAAAACACTGATTGGCCAGTGGCTAGGCAGGAAGTATAGGCGGGACTAACAGAGAGAATTAAAAGAACAGGAAGGCGGAGGGAGTCTCTGCCAGCCACCGCCAGGACAAGCAGCATGTAAAGATGCCGGTAAGCCACGAGCCATGTGGCAAGGTATAGATTTATAGAAATGGATTAATTTAAGATATAAGGACAGTTAGCAAGAAGCCTGCCACAGCCATACAGTTTGTAAGCAATATAAGTCTCTGTGTTTACTTGGTTGGGTCTGAGCAGCTGTGGGACTGGCAGGTGAAAGAGATTTATCCTGACTGTGGGCCAGGCAGGAAAACTCTAGCCACAATACGCCATTGCCAGAAAGTGAGAAGGGCCCACCTGAAATTCTATTTTTTTTCCTCTGAGACAGAGTTTCTCAGTGTAACAGTCCTGGCTGTCTCGAAACTCCCTTTGTAGACCAGGCTGGCCTCAAACTCACAGAGAGATCTGCCTGCTTCTGCCTCCTAGGCAGTGCTGGGATTAAAGGTGTGTGCTACCACATCTGGCTTGCTATTTGAAGTTTATAATCATAAAGTCATCCCCCCCCCTCCAGTAAGGTAGTTCCCAACTCAGTCACTGAAGAATGGCAGAAAAGAGCAAAGTCAGTGTTGTTGGTAGGTTAGCATCCCCTCATCCCCTGCTACATGGTCCCTGGGTGTATTTCTACCTGCTACAACCCTGCTACTCACAAATTTTATAAGGCAGAAAAGAATATTTTTCTTACAGTGAAAATTGGTAGAGCCTTCTCAGCAGCATTTTGATCAAGCTGAATTAAAAAAAATTAAAAATTGGCTTCTCTCTATCCTAGAATATTTATAATATAATTAACATAATATAATATTATTAATATTATATTTCAGCACACAGATCAAAATACCCACCAGTGTTCTCTGCCACCAACCTGCCTCCATTTGGGGTCATTTTGAAAGGTCATACAGTTCTAGGGCTCCCTGTGGAGCTGCAGGGGCTGCATTACAGCTCAGGGACCTCTATCAGGTTCTGCTTCCCTCTTCCTGCAACGTCTAGCAGATATGGTTTTGAATGTTCTCTGAGAATCTCCCAGTACTCACCGGATTTTCTTCTGTTTCTCACAGAACCCAACTCTGACTAATTCAGAAGAATTCAATGGCCAGGAATCAATCAAGAAGAAATAAATAGGGACATAATGACTTTGCCAACACATTGTTGATAATAGTACAGAATTGGAAGTAACAGGAAGTATTAAAAACTATTTGTGTGTACCCATCCTCTACAGAGCTGTCAATCTTTTAAATGCACAATGGATTTCACTGAGTGAAAAGTGTCCATTACAGTGTATAAAATTTCCTGGGACCATATTAAAATGGCCAATATGACTATATATGTTTGAAATATATGGATACTAAGAGACCTTAGTTGTCTAATTTTTACAGGCTGACCATAAATTACTTTTGTAACATGACAATGAAAATAATTATTTTAATATGAAGGAAAATTTGTCTTATATTCTAAGGGGAACAGATGGCGAAAACTCCCAGTATGGGAGTGGAAGTCTCAGTCACATGCACAACCGATACTCTTGGATTCTAGACCTCAAAGGGAACATTTTGTGGTTTCTTATAGATGTATCTGTACTTCCAAAACTCAGGACACATGGCCTTCTAAAGGGTGTACATGCTTGTTGGTACACATGTCTCCGAGATGATCTCAGAAGGCCAGTTTGGTTGTGGAAATGCCTAAGTTATAAAACAGTTTTCTAGTATCTGGAAACAGTCAGTCGAATACTGAAATGAAAACATTAAAAAAAAAATCTGACTTCACCAATCACCACAAATACGAATATTTTCATTCTTTGATTTTTTTTTCTTTTTCTGAGACAAGATTTCTCTATGTAGCTCTGACTTGTCCTAGAACTCACTCTATAGACCAGGCTGACCTGGCACTCAGAAATCCACCTGCCTCTGCCTCCCAAGTACAGGGATTAGAGGTAGGTGCTACCACCGTCTGCTTAGAAATGTTTGATTTTTTTTTTTTTTTGGTTAGACATTTCCATTCTTATCATAGCCAACATTTGATCTTGAAATGCTCGCATTGTGCTGGCCCTTTGGACAGCATCCCTACATCAGTGTCTACAGGAGTCCTTCATGACTGTATGCGTGCACCATCTATAACATTACTTACACATCGCTTTTCCTTAAATAGACTCTTCATTGACATACAAGAACCTCCCCAACCAAATCCTAAGTAATAATATTCAAGATAAAACTGACTTAAATTACAAGTCATAATTTTGAGGTACACATTAAAATAAGTACATATCTATCAAAACAGAAAGTGTTTGTCCACCAAGCAGCCTCTGGAAAGTCATCTCTCGCATTTGTACTGAGCATTGGGAACACGCTGCGCTGGGTTGTCAGCATCTGAAGGGACAGGCATTTTTGGGTGCTTCTGCAGTCTCACTGAGCTGGATGGAGAGGAGGAAAGAGCTTGAAAACATTTAGCCTGGCTTGCTCTCAGCACAGGCAAACCCTGACCTCTGCCAAAGATTTATTTGTAAGTCAGTCTTGCGGAGCAAGAACATATAATATGTTAAATGGGTTTTTTATGAGCTAGTGGGAGAAGGTGACCAACACATAGAAAGTAAATTTTTATGGGCCCTCTCCGAGGATGCTAGATGCCACCACAGACGTGATTTGTGTATTTATTTTGGCCAAGGACGATCCACCCGTGCCTGACACCTGGGAGTTTAGTGAGGGATATTTCTTGAATTTAATTGAGTAAAACCCATTTAAAACTTTTTCTTTAATTATCTTGGAAATTTCAGAAAGAGAATGGTTCTCATTTGAAACTGAAAAGGAATTCAGAAGCCACGTTGGGACACGGGCCAGGAAGTGGGAGAAAAGACCAAGGAAGTTGTCAAGAGTGCAGTAGATCTCCGTTGGAGGGATCATTTCCCCTGCCTTAACAAAAAAAGAGAAAAAAAAGGTTATAGCATTTAACATGGGTATCCACACTGTAACACGCAGTTGGAGGGTCGAAATGTGTGGCTCAGAGTCTTTCTGTGGATTCACATTCTTCTGTGCAAAATCTATCTTTAAAACTGACTTAAAAGGTTGCATTTGGGACACTTCCATTTTCTGAGCAATCTTTGGTTGCCTCTCCTGCTTACTGGAACCTAAAGTGCACAGTGAAGAAGTTTAGTTATTACTGTTTTTGAAGAATTTTCGTTGTGGTCCAAAGTGCCACCCCCAACACACTTAGCTGTTTATTCTGGGAAAGTACTGTACAAGAGTTCACGTCAGTGTGTCATATACAAATGGACTCAGGAGCTTTCAAAGATGAGTCAAGTCAGTGGGAAATATTTACAAATAGTTTGTCTATGTGCTGGGTATTTATGTGTGGATGTAGGACACGGGGCGGGGGGAGGGGCTGGATTCACTAACACAGCACTTGTAAGTTACCATGCTTCCGTGCAGGGACAAGGATTCATGGTTGTGACTGTTGAGCTGTTTAGCAGTGCACTTCTCCTGTCTTGTCAGTCACTTATTAACCAATTTCCGGTTTATACTGTTGACCTGTTTAAAATTTTAAACTCCAATGGCAATGGACTCCCGGCACCTGAGTTCCAGGTTACCCCTCCCTGGGAATCAGGGTTGCCCCGTGACCTGCTTTTGTCACTAGGGTGTGGAAGAAGGGATACAGATCTGGTCTTCATCTGTGTCTTCAGAAAGCCTGGCCTCTTTTACTTTGTGTCTGAAAAGGCCATTACCACTCAAGACATCCTGCCACCTTCAGATCATTACGCTTCGACGAGCCTATGCCAGCTATGCAAAGTTCATGAGGACAAAGACAGAAGCCCCCAGCCAGCAGCTCCGGGTATTCACAGTTGCCAGCCAGCACTAACTCCAGCCTGGGAGCGCAGCCATCTTAGAAGTGGATCCTATTGCCTTACTTAAGCCTCCTCTTTGTCAGGTGCCACATGGAAGCTGATAAAAAAAAAAAGTATATTGGATTGCTAGTGTGCCAAAACAAAGAGACACAGAGTGAGGAGACCCACATTCGTTCTCTCATATAGAGGCTAGATGTCTGAAATCAAGGTCTTGTGTGTCAGTGCCCGGATCCCTTTGAAGGCTCTAGCAAAGGACCCGCCTTACCTCTTCCAATTCCTCATAGCCCCAGCTACTCCCTTGGCTTGAGGTAGCAAGCTCCAATCTTTGTCTCCATCTTTACATGGCTCTTTTCCCTCACGCTGTGGCCCAAATTTCTTCCTACAAAGATGCTGGTCATTGGAATAGGGCCCACCATAATGACTTCATCAGAACATTATTACATCTACAAAGACCTTATTTCCAAATAAAGTCACACTTACCAATCCTGAGAGTTAGGATTTCAACATTTCCCTTTTGGGGGTGGGTGGGAGGGTGGAGGAGACACAATTCAATCTGTAACAAACTGTCCACGTTGAGCCCTGCTGCAATTGAAGAACTGTGCAGTAATAAATAGCCTGATGTTTTTAGGCACTGAATTTTGGGTTACTGTGTTGTCCAGCAGCAAGAAACAGGATACTAACCTACAGCCCTCTGATGCTCTCCTCTGCAGAAGCACTTCACTCCCAAATTGCATCTCCTTTTGCCATCATCCCTTCCCTCCTGTTGTATAGATCCTTGTCATTTCTAGCCACCTCTACTTGTCATTTCCAGTCCCCAGAAGATTGCACAGGGGCTCATGTCCTTTCTTGTGTTCCCAATACGAGTATTCACTATGATTTCCAGGTCCTGCTTTTTGTATTCCCAAGTGCCAGTGTTTTCTCTTTTCTCTCTCTCTTTAAGACCTCTGCTGGATGGCTGATCCTATAATCCTGTGGTTCTCAACATATGGGTCATGACCCTTTTGCAGGAGTCACCTAAGACCATCGGAAAACACAGATATTTACAGTACAATTCATACAGTAGCAAAACTACAGTTCTGAAGTAGCAGCAAAAATAATTTTATGTTTGGGGGTCAGCATGACATGAGGAACTATATTAAAGGGTCAGGCGTTAGGAAGGTTGAGAACCACTACTCTGTAGTTACAGACTTCTGGAAGGTTCTCCCTTCCCTCCCGTTCTAGGCTGCTTCTCTCTGAACAGAGGTTTGACACTGGGCATCCATGCTCCTGTTCTACAGACCGAATTCTCCGTCTGGTGGAGGATTTTGTTACCTCACTGGCATGTGCTATGGATTGAATGTGACCGGGGCCTCTTCATTAGGAAAGAGGATTTGAGTCTTTTTTTTATTTTATAATTTAATTTAACTTTACATAACTTTACATATCAGCCACAGATTCCCCTGCCCCCCTGCCCTCTCCCCAACCCCCCCCCCATTCCCATCTCCTCCAGGGCAAGGACTCCCCTGGGGATTCAGCTCAGCCAGGTCCAGTCCTGGGTGAAGGGAGGATTTGAGTCTTAATAATTGGGTACCCAGCATCATTTTCGGACCATACTTCCTTACTTGTGGGTGAGATGGGACAGAATGAGATACTAGGGGGAGAAAAAAAACTGTGAGGACCCTACTAAAATATATATTCTATTTCAATCTTTATTAGTTCTGCTATTGTGTTATGTGACCAATATATCTTCAAGAGCAATTTAAAATTCATCTTGACTCATGGTTTCAGACGTGTTGGTCTATCATGACAGAGAAGATGTAGCAAAGTGAAACAGTTTATGATGGATAGGAAGCAGAGAGCTCAGTAAGAAAGGAGCAGGAATAATGTCCCCAAGAATCTCCCCTTCAGTGGCCTACTTCTTTCCTCAGGGGCCCATCTCCAAAAGTGTCCACAGCCTTGCACAACACCACCACCAGTTGGGGAGGTTCCCACTAAACCTGAGCCTGTAAAGGCACTTCACATTTGTATGGGAGAATTTTCTACCTGGGGTAAGGGGTGGGCGACAAGACACTATCTACTTATCAACCCTCTGATGTGCCAAATAACAAACCCAAGTTTAAATCCACCAAAGCTGACCCTAGGAATCAATGAGTTTGTTAGACTTGAAAACAGAGCACAGATGAGCAGTGACCAGGTGCCTGGGTGTCCCTAAAACAGCTGCATTGCAAAGTCTGTCAGCATGGATGGTAGCTTTCCTATGGCCGTGGATGGAGCCTGCTCCCCTCCCCCTTCCCTCTCCTATACACTCAGCCCCTCCCTGAGTCCCTAAGCTATGTGCAGCTGGGGTGGAATTGCATACAATTGATTGTGAGAAGCACTGGATACTCAGGTGAAGGTCCAGTGACCTTCCCCGTCCTTCCTTCTATGAGGGAACATCAACAGTCTACAAGCCCAGCAGTGGAGATCTCTTGCAGCTTCTAAAACAGCTGGTCTTATGAAGATGGTGACTGTTTTGTTCAGGGGCTACTGCTATACCATATTCAAACAAAACCCAACTTCCTTGTCTGTTCTCTTGTATATCCAAATCATGACATAGACCTTTGCTAATTCTGAATATTATGTCCCTCCCACATTTCTATCTTCCCACGTGATCTTTTCCTTCAAGATCTTTGCCAATAAATGCCATCTTTTTAGCCATACTCTGCAACCCTTTCAAGCTCCCTTCCCCTTGCTCTGCAGCTATCCTTACTTGAACTCCAGTATACATGCAAGTGTACATGGGTAGGCTCTGGGGCCCCCATAACTCATCTGACTCAGTGGGATGACAGCTCTCTTGCTTTAAAACATTAAGAGCTGATGGTAGAAAAGAGCTGCTAGATGACCAGGTACCTTAGTATACGTTATAGAAGGGTCTATGTTTCAAGAGTTTCAGAGGGAATAATTCCCTCATGCAAATAAACCATTTATTAGACTTTGCTGCACTTGATCAATGCACCCAAGAAAGAAAAAACAGGGGTATGAGTTTTCAAAAAAATGTATTCATTCATTCACAGCTTCTAAGGAGAGTGACTCTCTTCAACTGTGTGTGTATATTATCACATACGCCAATGTTTGAGGTCAGAGGACACTGTCATCAGGTGACTTTGAGATAGTGATGCTTGAGGTGTTTCATTTTTAGACGGTCTTTAGCCCAGCCTTGACCTCATCAAGTAGACAAGAATGACCTTGAATTTCTTAGTCTCCGGTCTCTACCTCCAGAGTGTGGGGTTACAGGCATTTGCCACCATGCCAGACTTCTGCAGAGCTGGGGAATCTAAGCTTGGCCTCCTGAATGCCAGGGAAGCCCTCTACATGCCATGCTGCACTCCTAGCCCCTGAGGTTGAGTTATAAGGAAAAACAGCCACCCATCATTTTGTGTGCTTCTGTAACAGAAATATACTGCTCTGGAACTCTGAAGGCTCACATTGCTGCACAAAGAGTTGATGCCCTAAGTGTGTTTCCCAGAAACATGAATCAAGGCCTTTGTGCAAATGTTTAATTCAGAAAGTTCTCTTAAGCTGTCATAGAAAGGGAGTGGCATCTGGGATTTCCCGAAGAGTTCACTGACAGTCGGCCATTCCCCACTCCCAGAAGTTTCTTTTGTGTTTTGAACAGGTAAGGGGAAAACTGGACAGTCAAAAACCTTTGGTCAAAACTCTAGTTAGCTCTCAAGCTTTCCTAAAAGGTTTTGAAATAACTAAGAAATATAATACATGATTTATGCAAATGCCCAGGGAGTACCTTCTAAGGTAAGATGGGGAAGTGAAGTCATAGCATTGGGCATGTCTGCCTCTGGACTATTCTCAGATGTGAAAGTCAATGCAACAGCCATCTCTAGACAATAGGGTGCCAACCAGTGCTGGGCAGGAATGTCAATATGGCCTGTAGTTAATTTAGCATTCTACTTGTAACTATTTACACAAGAGAAATTTGCCTGTAGCAAGAAAAAAAAAATCACTTGTCCTTGAGCCAACCTATGCTCCTACCAAAATAAGGATCGATGGAACAACTTAAGATTCCAGTTTAAGAGCAGGACATCCTATTGTCCAGCAGGGGTACCAACTGGCTGACTCCTCTAAAGTACCCATGAGCTTGCACCTGGCTTTGTGAGACAAAGCTTCTGCTACAAGACATTAGCTGGAGACATTAGCATTGGTACAGTAGTGAGACGGTTCAGAGGACAAGACAGTTGATTTGTTTGGGTTGTTGGGGAAGAAGAAATTCTGCATGTCATCCACCATTCATCTGTTCATGCAACAATGTCCACCGGGCTTCTTGTAGCTCCTGGGAGGTCCAACATGAGAAGAGCAGTAATTTCCCTCCTTGGATATATATATTAGAGGATGGTAGAGGATGGATAAAGATGCTACAGAAAACAAGTGAAAATAATTGTTTCAAGTAACTATGAGTATAAGCACAAGATAAGCCTGTAGGAAATGAGGTTGTATTTTTGTCTAGAGTCAAGGGATGTGTGAAATTATGTGGCCTTTGAGGAGAACACTGTGTGTGTGTGTGTGTGTGTGTGTGTGTGTGTGTGTGTGTGTGTGTATGCCATGTCTGTACAGGTACCTGTGGAGGCCAAGGATGCCAGATCCCCTGGAATTGGATTTACAGGTGGTTGTGAGTCACCCAGTATGAGCGCTAGGAACCAAACTCAGGTTTCCTAGAAGAGCAGGATGTCCCCTCTCCAACCTTTTCAGAAGAGCTGTATATGCAGTGAGAAAGTGTGTGTGTGTGTGTGTGTGTGTGTGTGTGTGTGTGTGGTGTGCCTACATGCTTGAAGAGTAGCTCATAGTGGCTGCAGAGAATCCAATAAGGATGAGCGAGAAGGTGGCATGATGGGGCAGGGGGGGGGTGAAGATTACAGAACAATTGTCCTTAACCTTTGTTGAGCATTAAAAACAACTGTGAGGCTTTAAAAATATTCTGCAGTCCCAGTTAGATCATTCCAGACCAGATTCTCTGTGGACTTAGGGGTCTACAGCAGTCAGGCCCATCTAGGTGATTCCAGTTTGGGCCTGGGTCCAGAACCAGCAAGAAGGAGCCGGTAGGTTAGTGGTAAGAGGTACAATGGTTAATGATATGTGTCAACATGGCAAGGCTAACAGGGTCTAGATATACATGCAAACATTGTTCTGGATCTTGCTATGAAATGAACATTGATATCTATGGACGCTGAGGAAAGCAGACTGCTGTCCATACTGTTCCTCTAGTCAGTTATAGGCCAGAAAGGAATGAGACTAACCTCCCCCGGAGGAAGAGAATTCTGCTGGCTAATGCCTTGAACTCTTGAACCACAGCATTTGTTATTCCCTGGGTCTCCAGCCCCATGACTCACCCTATCCAGTTTAGACTTGCAAGCTTCCTACATTACAGGGGCATTTTTTAAAAGGAATTTTATAAAAAGAATATATGCTATTGGCAGTTTCTTTGGACACTTGATGTACATTAGGAGGGTCACTTATGGGAGCACATCGACAGGGTTTAAGCCTTTACATCAATCTCTGGCTTCTGTCCTGAACTTTGATCACAGAAAGGTTAAGGGTCAAAGTGGGAAACCGTTTGAGGAGACAGCTTAACAACACCCAGCTAACAGCAGGGAGGCCGTGAGAAACTATAGGCATCTGTTGTCTTTGCAGGTAGGGCCACCTGAATCTGCTGTGGGAGACTTAGGGCTTCATCAAATCAAATGTGAAGGTGGTGATTTCTTTCCTTCGGGGCGGGAGCAGAGAAAGCACGGCGCGTGTTAACAGACACTGGCACAAAAATGAAAGGCTTGATCCCTGGAGAATTCTGGCCCCAACCAAACAATTCAGACACTTTCAAACATGCCGGAATAAGCAAGAAGCAAAACACACTTTGATAGAAAATTTATTTCCAAACTATATGTATCTTAAGTGTAAGTGAATCCAGCTGTTTCTCCTCCTCTGCTCTCCCTTCCCTGGCTTTGATGAGGCACTGACAGAGGCGGAACATGTCAAGTGCAGAGCTCCCCCAGCGGGACAAAATGTTTTGTTATTCGCAAGGACTCTGACCTCAGGAGGGCTGAGTTTTCATCTATAAATCATCACCCAGACATCCAAGGGCTGCTGTGTTTGGCAGGGACCCGCTGCCCAACCGCATCAAGGCCAAAGTCGGGCAAGCACAGGGAAAACTCAGACTCAAGGTGAAAGATAGAGCCCGTGCTGCCCCGGAGCCGTCTGTCTTTTAGCCTCATACACGCAGCTTTAGGAAATACCTGCTGCCAGTCACCTCAGGGCCCTATCTGCTGGTCATTTCCCACAGCCTGATCCACTGGGCTCAAGCCCTCACTCAGTATTTCCCTCGGGCTTTGCAAATAGTGAGACAGTTTCAGGTTCTCTTGAAACATACTTCAGAGCTACCTCTGTCTTCCCCAACCATGGGTCCCTTAGAAAGTGCTGTGGTCTGAATGTTTATGCCACCCCACCCCATCCCATCCCACCCCGCAATTCATCTGTTGAAATCTTCACCACTCCAAGGTGATGGTGCTAAGGGGTGGGGCCTTGGGGATGCAAAAAGTCATAGTGATGGATCAGGGAAGGGATGGGATTGGCATCCTTATAAAAGAGAATTCTAAGGCATTAATAAAAAATAACCAAGAGAACTCACAAGCTTCCTACACGTGAGGTCAGGAAAGGAAGCCATCTAAGGAAGGCCGGTCTTCACCAGACATCCATCTGTTGCCCCCTAGATCTAGCTCCATCTAGCTCCCAGAGTTATGGGGGACACATTCCTATGGTTACTCTCTAAGGGACCCCACCTACAGTGTTTTGTCTAGCAGCTCAGACCTATGCAGCTGCTGCCAAGGGCTGTTTTATTCAATAGCTAATACATTTCTAAGCATCTTGTAATTCCCGTTTCACCCTCTAGGCTCTAAACACTGCAATGTAGGTACAGGCCCACAGTTACCGGAATTCCTCTTGGATGTCTAAACGTCAGCATAGGACCTTGTTCTGTTAATATCTGTTTTTAAGTTGCCGGGTATCAGGCTCTGAGTATTTGATGTTCAGTAAAGATGGTTGACTGAGGGGTGAAATTCAAAGGTGTGTACAAATAATTTGGCCATCACGTCCCTAAAAACAGATCCTATCCCCAGACGTCCGATAAAAGACGCCATTGTATCCCCGGTTCTCCGAGCTAGCAGCGTGGCTTCTCCACTCCTTCAGTTCAGCAGTGAAGTCCTACAGGTTAGGCCTTTCAGGTAGTAGTCCTCTGTTCATCTCTTCTTCACTACCTCTGGTACTAACAAGGTATCTTTCATGTGCGAATTACTACAGCAGCAATTTCATTCTTCCTTCTTGCCCAGAGGTAAGTATTGGAAGCCCATGCATATCCAGTCTGTGGTTGTACACCTCCATACTATAATTATACAGCGTGTTTACTTTCCATATGGTCAGATATATGTATATGCACACACTCATATCTACACATGCATGTATGTAAGCATGTGTGCTGCATAGTTTTATGTCAATTTAACACAAGCTACAGTCATCTGAGAGGAGAGAATCTCAAATTAAGAAAACGCTTTCATAAGATGGATTGTAAGCATTTCCTTAATTAATGATTGATGGGAGAAGGCTCTTCCCATTTTAAGTGGGGCCATCCTGGGCTGGTGGTCCTGGGTTCTATAAGAAAGCAGGCTGAGCAAGCCATGGGGAGCAGGCCAGTAGACAGAATTCCCCCACAGCCTCTGCACCAGCTCCTGCCTCCAGGTTCCTGCCCTAGGTTCCTTCCTGCCCTCACTACTTTTGGAGATGAACTGGGAGTGAAATAAACCCCTTTCCTCCCCAAGTTGCTTTTGGTCATGGAGTCTCATCACAGCGACAGTAACCCTAACTAAGACAGCATGTGTGATTTTAAACACAGGAATGACGTAGTACAGGCTCTCTCTCTCTCTCTCTCTCTCTCTCTCTCTCTCTCTCTCTCTCACACACACACACACACACACACACACACACACACACACACACACACACGGCATTGCTATATCCTCCAGGGAGGCAAGCCTTTATCCTTGTGCCTCAGGCTTGCAAGTGTGGAGTTTATAGCATGTGCCACCATGCCTGGCTGACTTTCATTTTCTCGTCCTCTTGCCAGCTCGTCAAAAGTAATGAAAAGCCTACATATCTGGAGGCTAGGGAGGGAGAGAACGGGCTGGCAGAATTCGAATTTCGGACTCATTAAGATGGCAAAACTAATAGAAAATCTTTCTCTGGAGCCATATGATTATAGAAAGGACAACAGAATCAGATGTGTGGCCAGTTGTGACACCCACAGACTGCAAAGAAAGTCATCTTGGCTGTGAGGGCAACATGACCAGCAGGCCCATGGGTTACCCACTCAGATCCACATTACCAGGGTGGTGAATTTTGCTTATAATGTGACTGGACTGGAGGTTTTCTAAATGCTTGGTAGGAATGAAGAACAAATTAGAAGTGATTAACTCCTGGGAAAACAAAGTTGCATAAAATCTGTTCAGTGGAGAACAGTATTCACCATTTACCATAACAAGCACACTGAGCACAGAGTTCACAACAAATGAGGTATGATTACCTTGGGAGAGTGGACCGAGGGGAACGGGGTGGGGTTAAAGGGTATTGAATAATAGTGAGCCAATGAGCTAGAAGTTAAGTAGTTCAACAGAAAGAAAAATTCTGTGATTCAGAACCTTAGATTAAATTCACTAGCTGAAGCCCTTTGAAGGAATTTCTTTTTGGAATTGGAAAGGCCAACAGTAAACTTGAGGAAAGATTTTTTGTCCTTTTACTATAAGCCTTTAACAGTATTAGACATTTTAAGTTATTAAAACAACATATAATCTTTTGTTTAAAATAAACTCTAAGCATAAAAGATCATAAGTAAATTGCAAATCATGCAAATCCAAACGAAGTGGAGGCATGCAACTTAAAAGTAGAGTTCAAGGCGAGACACACAAAGACGTCGCTACATAAAACTCACATTCCACAAGAAAAACAGAAAGCCATGAGCATCTGCATCACCAAATACCATTCAAAAGATAAATCAAAGACTATTACAAAGTTGTAGGAAAAGCTGCCAGAATAAGGCAAAGTTTAAAACATTACATGTCCCTCCCAGTCACTGTTAAATAGAAGGAGTGAGATGTACAGGAAACATGAATGATGCAACCATTTAGACTAGATTTACTACATGACCTGTATCTTAAGCAGAAATTATAAGATACAGGGATTCCTACTGTAAATCAGTTAAACTAAAGAACTGTAATATCACAATGAAATAACCCCAGTCAACTGGACATATTAGTAAATTATCCTATATATCTCTTGCAAGACATTCAATCATTGCTTTCAACACAATTGTATTTCAGAAGTCACAGTAATGTGAACACTATAGATGGAGGCTTAGAGAAAACTACCATGGTCATACTTACAGGAAAATACATAATAGGACTTACCTTAGTTCACAAACTGATATTAAAAACAAACTATTAGGTCAAGAACTAAAACAAACAAACAGTTCACATACAAAAACCAAACAGGGAGATTGGAAAATGGAACTAAAACAAAGAATACAACAGTACAAATTCATAGATTAGAATTTGCAAGCAGGGGCTGGAGCGATGGCTCATTGGTTAAAAGCACTGGCTGCTCTTGTAGAGGAGCCGGGTTCAATTCCCAGCACCCATATGGCAGCTCACAACTGTCTGTAGCTCCAGTTCCAGGGATCCAACACCCTCACACAGATATACAGGCAGGAAAAACACCAATGCACATAAATAAATAAATAAATAAACAAACAAACAAATAATATTTTGCAAGCACGGGAGTAATAAATACTAAAGAACTTAACTTGTGTGCCAAGAAAATAAAAATAAGGACTACTTAAAATAACCTTAGGTGCTGTAAAATATAGAAAGCACTACAAAATATACCTTAAAGTGTTTAGTGAAGAAGGAAATCTGAAGCAAATATTTAACCAGGGAGGAAGTTGAAGAAGTCAAGATCCTGACAGCTCTGAAAGTGTTCATTCTAGACCTGCTTCCAGGAGAGTCCAGATGTTTTCAATGGATGGACAGCTACCACAATGTGAAGGTTGCTTCCTTCCATGTCAGTTTTTGACATGTTTGAAGAGCATTCAGTCCCTCTGAAACTCACTTCTCTACTTATTAAAAGCACAGAAATAACAAAACACTTGACTGTAAAAGTAAAAGGAACCAGGAATACATTTAAAGTACTGGAGTTGATAGACACCTACCGTCACGGTCAGTTAAAAATCAGTGTATAAACATCTCAGCACTGTTACAATAAGGCGATTATGGTTTGAAAATGCAACAGGAAAGAGATCCCATCGCATGAGTAGCCTCAAAAAAAGCACAATAAAAATGGTACGAGATGCACCATTTCCCAAGAAACAAAAAAGAACAGTTACGTAAATAGAGACAGGCTTGGGACGAGGGAAGGTTGACATAATTATGATTATGGAAAATATGATGCTGTGGGCAGTGTGGTGCTTTATTTATAATTTTTCTGTGGAGTTTACTTTTTTGCAACCTGAGTAAATTCTGCTGAAGTTTTGATCAAGATATTTTCAATATATGGGGATAATTTATTCTCAAGTGATTCTCTAGCTTTGATGGAATTTCCTATGGAACATGAATGAACAGATCCATTTTTCTTTTATTTATTAATTATTATTTATTTATTTATTTTACATACCAACCACAGTTTCTCCTCCCTCCTCTCCCCTCATTCTCTTCCCCCACCTCCTTTCTACCCCCACCCTAATCCACTCCTCAGAAAGGGTAAGGCCTCCATGGAAGTCAACAAAGCATGTCATATCAAGTTGAGGCAGGACCAAGCTCCTCCTCACTGCATCAAGGCTGAGCGAGGCATCCCACCATGGAGAGTAGGTTCCAAAAAGCCAGCTCATGTGCCAGGTACAGATTATGGTCCCACTATTAGGGGCCCCACAAACAGACCAAGCTACACAACTGTTACTCACATGCAGAGGGCCTAGGTTGGTCCCATGCAGGCTCCCTAGGTGTCAGTCTAGAGTCTGTGAGCTCCCATGATCTTGCGTCAGCTGTCTCTGTGGGTTTCCCCATCATGAACAGATCTATTTTTCTATGTTCACTTTGTATTATTAGTGGTTCTGCTTCCATATTCTGGAGAGATCTCTTGTCCTGCCTAGTGGTGAGTCACATAAATTAAATACACGAGGTCTTGGGGACTAATGATTAGGTCACCAAGGAGGCATGAGGGACCTCCCAAGAGGCCAGAGCAAACAAGCATCTTCACAATAAGTCTGGCACTTGGGCAGAGAGAAGAGGCCATGCAATTAGACATAACATGTCTCCAAGAAAGCCTAGGGTGCATCTCTCTTCTCAGGGATCTGAGTTTCTAAAAGCACCCATGATGTCAGCCATCGCTAGACTGCAGCTGCCTTCCAGAAGTCTCTCCCAGCTGCTGTCTATCAGCCAGCAGTGATGGGAAAGACTCCTCCCTCCTGGAATTCGGTCCAGCAATAGGGTCAACAATGTAAATTACAACAGTGAGGATCTTAGAATTCTGATTATGCTCCTGACTGGCCAGAGCAAGCCATGCTGCCAGTCAATGGTTAAAGTGAATTACACACATGCACGTGCACACACACACACACACACACACACACACACACACACACACACTCACCAGTCATGTGTCTCTCTGAGCTCTCATCTGGATTCCTTTCCATTTTGTTTTAGGGGTGGCTATTAGTTGATACCCGGGCTGCAGAGTGAAGCCCTGTGTACTCTTATGTCGGCCCTTCAACAATCCATTCCCCCTCATCACAAAAGGACACATACTAAGAACCTTTCCAGGTCATGGTTAGCAACTTCAGTTCAGAAAACCCTAAGATTTTTTTTCCCCGAGGAGCGGTTGACAAGTTTGGTTTAATCCTGACTTGGAGATGATACTGAAGTAAAATGTTGATGGCAAGGACTGTGTGTGAGAGCCATGATAAAGCTAGTAGAGGGGCTGGTCACTGGGGTCCATGAAACAGGGAGGGAACAGACAGGTGCAAGGGACTTAGTGTCTGAATTGAATACCTGTGTCGTACATGGAAAGCAAACAAACAACAACAACAAAACAGAAAACCTCCAGACTCTATCCACACCCCACTCACCTACCTGCTACAGATGTACCTATCCTCTACAGATGAATACACAGCTGCCCAACTCTGCCCAGAACTGTGGCTTTTGTTCTTCAACATGAAATGCTCTGATCAGACATCCATGGCAGATCCTGGAAGGAGAAACTGGAAGAGGAAAGGACAGTAAACTTGTCAGAGGGTCAGGAAGTCCCGAATTGCACTTAAATATCATCAATGAACCTCCTAACCAGCAACCTAGGGCCCCAAATGTCCGAGTTCTGACCAGTTTGCGCTCTTTCCTACAAAGAGGGTTATAGACAGCGAGACGTCTAGGAGGTTCCCTTCTCCTTCTCTCCTCTGTGTTGTATAACTCAGGCTTGATAGGAGAGTTGTCTCTACCTATAAGCAGTTCGAGGACAGCCCCTTCTATATTGAGACCCAAATTCTTAGATCCCTGAGTTTTTTTATGTAAAATAGCATAGTATTTGCATATACCCTGTACCCATGCTCCTGGAGACTTTAACCCATCTCTAGATTACTTGAATTACCTAATAATATGCAAATGTTATGCACATAGTTGTTGTACTTGAGGGGTTAGGAAATAACTGGAACAAAAGTTGACAATGGTCAGTATAGACACAATTTTTAGTTACTTAATATTCACAGTCCACTACTGGAGTAGCCTGGGGATATAAGACCTGCAATCCTGTGTGTAGCATACTCTTGCCCTGAGTGTCCAGCTGCCTTAAATTCAAGAGCAGGAGATCTATTACCCAGCACATAATCTGCTCTGGATTTATGTCACACAAAGCATGAGACAGTGGTATTGTATGGTGGGAGGGAATTTTCCCAGCCTCTAATAAAGCAATAGCCTCTGTCCAATATTCCGCAGGGTGTTAGGGGCCTATGGGTGGTTTTAAACTTTCCTGCTGTCCATTTCACCTTCGTTCACCACCAGCGGCCATCCTACCATCCCCAAAGATGCTTTTAACCACTGTGGACTTCACTACTCTCTTAGCCCTCCTGTCGTATTATTTTTACATCACTTGAGAAGTATACTGGTCCAGTAAAGAAACTGGAGATGGATTCCTTTTGCTACCATATGATTTCCTTATCTGTTATCAATGGTAGAGAGGTAGGATATGGTAATTATCAAACTTTGCCCAGGGTGGGATCAGGTCACCATATGGTTAAATTGTTTGAGGTAGATCTTAATGGGTTAGGGTGAAGTTCTGTAGTTAAAATTGGCCAGGAGAAAAGTTCTAGAAAGGGAGAGTAATGTGAACAACTGCTTGGAGAAAGAAATTACATGTCTTGTTATTATAGTGATACCACTGGAGTCCAACATGGGAACCAATGAGCTTATTAGAGTTACTTATAAAGGAGCATGGAGGACTCAAAGGCAGTTGCACTGATGAGAGCCCACCCCAGCATAGGTGAGAACTCAGGAAAGCTGGAACCCTGGTGCTATCTGAGGGACTCTCAAGCTGCTCGACAGGTGGAGGGTCTCTTTCCATCAGTCTTTTCTGCTCATATAAACTTAGGGAGGGAGGATCCTTGTGCATCTGGTCTGTTTCAGGGACTTGCTTCGACTTTTAAGTTGTTTATTTCTAGAGTCTAAAGAACTTCTGTCTTTCTGAACTTTGAGGAACTTCACTCCAGGATAGATTGTTTCAGTTTGGAGGAATTGTTACATATCCCTAGTTCAGAAAAGCTTTCAAAGCAAAGAGACCACGTGGGAGAGGATCCTAGAAAAACAAGCCTTCCTCTGAAACTGAGGAAGCTCCTGAAGGTGACTATGCAATAGATATATTGACCTGTCTTGATCTGTCCATTCCCTCTTGAGTCTTGCTACAGAAAGAATGGCTTAGACCTGGGACAACACTGTAACTGAGGTGTTTGTGCAAAATCTCAGGGTTTACCCCAAAATTTTCAAAACAGAATCTATTTTAACAAGAATCCAGGTGACTTGTGTACACATTAAAGCTTGACAAGCTGTGTTAATCATGCAAGTCGTGAAGATACTAAGTGTCCCTGTAAGTCTCAAGCAGGAACAACTTGTGGCTTTGAATCATAGCTAGCAACTGGGTTCTGGGTCATACCCTGAACTTCATTTTGCCAGCATTGTTCCTAAAGACAGAAAGTCAGAAGGAGGCAAGCTTTCAAGCTTCAGTGAGCACAAAAGCAGCCTTGAAGGCACAAGCCCCTATCATGGAGGGACTCTGGGGCTGACTGTCCACAGCATGAGGAGTGCTGGGCTGGAAGGACCACTTATCATCACCAAGAAGAGGATTCTGGACAAAATAGCAAGTTTGAAATATGAATATTTCCCACATCAAAAACGTTTGGATTTGCAGTATTGGTCTCCAAAGTGCCCAGGCCTGCTTCAACTGGACATTTATCATAGTTGAAGCAGAAATAATACCATTAGCTTTCCAAGCAGCGATAAAATTAGCAGTGTAAACAAAGTAAGCGAACGACCTTCATCAGATCCCAGTTGTTGCTGACCCAACACCCACTAAGATGATTAGTTAGGGCACATGGGAGCAGGGCAAAGGGAACCCCGGGAACCAGAGTCTCCTTGTTTATTTTCTGGGAGTCTTCAGGCACAGGCTGGTTCCTAAAATGCCCGCAGACGATTAGGCTCTGCATACTCGGTTCTGTGCCAAACTCTGTCATGGTTATTTTTCCTCAGGAGGGAAAGTTACTTCCAACTTACAGTGTTTTTAATTTTTGTTTTTTATTTATTTCTTTTTCTGCTGTTGATACTCTGGCTCCTGAGAAGGGAGCACTCTCCCTGGAGCTCCAGGGAGGCGCCTACGGTGTGGGAGACTGGCCACCTCCACAGCTTCTGGCCTTTCCTAGGATGGGCTTTGTGGGGGACAGCATGTGTGCCTGCTGGCGTGAGACAGACCATGGCATAAGCCCCACTTGTCTCATATGCTCTGGACTGGCTGTGTCCAAAGTGAGTGGTCCTCTGCTTGTCTGCGGTATGGACTTGAGCTGCCCCTGTGCTATGCTTTCTGTTCGACCCTTTCCTCTCTGGGCAGAGGTACCAAATTATGTTTCTTGTTTTCTTTTTTGTAGAAAGCCAATCGAGGATGCAGACAGTAAGGTGTGTGCTGTCTCGGTTTTCTCACTGCAGGGAAGGTAATATTCCTTCAGTCCTCTGTTCAGCATTTGGCTCCAGGAGAGCACGCTCTTAATCACTGGTAGCCGGCAGACACTAGGGGCCCTGGTGACACATGAGTACAGGTTAAACTGTAAGTTTATACATGGAGGTGTGCACTGGGTTCATGTGCACATGTGAATGTGTGCACATATATGTGTGCCCGTGTGTATACTCATGCAGAGGTAAGATGCATGCATGTGTGCCCCTGGGGGCATAGACACGTGTTGAGGTGGGTGTGAATGTATCACTTTTATATATTTATGTACATGTAAGCTTGTGGATATATATGTGTACATGTGTGATCATATGCATGGGTGCACATGTATGTTACCCCGTTACTTCCTCCTCTTGTGTGCAGGCATATGTACATGTGCCTTTTCCTTTCTCTCCTCCCTTCTCCTCTGGTCAGCCTTTTGATCAATGTCTCCCCATTTTCTTCCTATTTGGCAACCTTGTTTTAATATGTATCTCTGCACAACATCCTTCTGTATCCATGGGGTTTAGTTTCAGGAACTTAGCGGATATCCAGACCTGACTCTCATGGTTTGAGTAGTGAGCTCAGAGCCTGCAGAGGCTCAGGAAATCACGTCCTTACATCCTGATCACCCTCTGGACAGACAGGCCAGGGCTCCCTGGAGATGAGTCTAAGCTAGTCCTCCGTATCCAGAGCAGAAAAAGCAAATGGATGCCTTGCTCTAGCTCTCTGGCTCCTCTCCACCTCCTCGTAACGTATCCCGAGCACCATGCTCTGAGGTTGTTAAGAACTTGGACCAGGAAATAAGCCCCCAGGTCTGCTTGCCTTTGCTTTTCACATCTAGCTTGGTACGGCCTCCAGGTCTTACACCATCCATCAGCCCTGGAATCTCAATTGTGACGCCTACTCTTTTCTAATGCCTATGTCCTATCAAATCACATTAAACTATTAGAAGCATGGCTCTTTTACTCTATAGAAATGGTGATCATGGTAATCGTGTCTATGGTGACAGAGATTTAAGTGAATAAACATTGGCAAATACTTGGAAAACTTAGAAATCACATTCCAAAGGGAAATTCTCTTGTTTTGCTCCTCGGGCTTGTTGAGGTTTCTTCAGGAAACAGATAGTAAATCTTTACAGACTAGGTATCTGAGCAAACTGCCAGGATTTCTTACCTATAAGTAGGTGAGTGAATGTACCTGCTGAGAAGTGATGTTGCTTGTCTGTTTTGAGACAGGGTCTCACTGTGTCTCCCAGGCTGGGCCTAAACTCATACCATCCTCCTGGCTCTGCCTCCCAAGTGCTGAGATTACAAGGTAGCATCCATGATGGTTTTGCAGTTTTTAAAAGAGGTGCGATGGGGCAGCTCTCTTCTGGTAGGGTGTACGTAGCAATCCTTCAGTTGGGCCTGAAGAAGTGTGCTGGGTCCCTGTCATCTAAGAAATCAATCTGGTAGTGTATGAGTCCTTTGAGTGGGCTCTGTTAATGAAACCAGGACGGCTTGGCTGACTCCTCATAGTGCTCTAAACACACATATGGATTGACTTTTATGTTGTATGTGTTTATGGAGAACCTGACCTCAGGAACATATCCTCAACATGGAGCAAATGGATAAACACACTATGAGCCTTCTCACATTAGAAGGAAAGCCAACTTCTCCGTCTTACTGATTGAGTCTTCCGTGTACCATTGTAGAAAACCAGATACTTACAACGAAGACAATCTCCTGATAAAAAAGACCCCAGGGAGCCTCACTCCATCTGGGGTCACCGTGTTGTGGAGCAGCCAGCTGATTCCAATCTCAGTGCGCACATGTGGCTGCAAAACAAGGTTGGATCAGAACATGTCTTGAGGCAAGTCCCTGGCACCCTGATTCAGCATTGTAAGATATAAAAACCAGTGGAGTCCTCTAGGAACTCAGCCCAAGCACTTACACCTCTCTGCCTCTGTCCTGCTTGCTCTTTTATGCCTACGACTTGTCCACTAAAACCAAAACAAATCTGACAAAACAATCCCCGGGTTCTCTAAGTCACACTGCTCATCTGTCTTTTGTTTTAGTGTCCAGTATCAGCAGCTAACACTATCAGGCATGATTTCTTTTTATACAGTAAATTATATTGTGTGTGTATCTGAGGTTTACAATGTGATTTTTATTAGGTATGTATAGTAAGGTGGTCACAGAGTAAAGCAAACTACATATTTAACATTGCACAGAGTAAACTTTTATTTTGGTGACAAGTACCTGTGACCCCCACTTCTTTTGTCAAAACCCCTGACACAGCGACAGTTCTCAAACCGCCCAGTAATCTCTGGACTCCTCACCCTGTGTATCTTCCACTTTACCCCTTTCACCACTGTCTCCCCTTTTTTTCCCCATTCCTGCCTCCAGCAACCTTTGATTTATTATGCAACTAGGTATCGTCATCGTTCATTCTAGGACCCCTGTGGATACCACAATCTGCCGATGCTCAAGTCCTTCTATATAACAGTGACCACATAAAACCTATGAACACCCTTCATTACAGGGTTTTGTTGTTTTGTTTGTTTTGAGATGAGGTCTAACCCAGGAAGACCTTGATTCCCTAATCCTCCTGCCCTCACCTCCCACGTGCAAGGATTACATGCACCACCACACCCAGCCACTTCTGTGCACTTTGAATCATGCCTATATGACTTATGCCTAGCAAAATGTAAACATGATATGGTAGTTCGAATGTAATTGGCCTCCATGAACTCATAGGGAATGATACTATTAGGAGGTGTGGCTTTGTTAGAGTAAGTATGGCCTTGTTGGAGGAAGTGTGTTGCTGTGGGGGTGGGCTTTGAGGTCTCAGATATGCTCAAGCCATGCCCAGTGACCCAGACCACTTCCTGTTGCCTACAAGTCAAGATGTAGGAATCTCAGCTCCTGCTCCAGCACCATGTCTGCCTGCATGCCGCCATGTTGCACCAGGATGATAATGGACTCAACCTCTGAAAATGTCAGCCACCCCAACGAAATGTTTTTCCTTTATAAGAGCTGCTGTCGCCGGCGTTGGTGGCGCACGCCTTTAATCCCAGCACTTGGGAGGCAGAGCCAGGCGGATCTCTGTGAGTTCGAGGACAGCCTGGGCTACCAAGTGAGTTCCAGGAAAAGGCACAAAGCTACACAGAGAAACCCTGTCTTGAAAAACAAACAAACAAACAAAAAAAAAAAAAAAAGAGTTGCTGTGGTCATGCTGTCTCTTCACAGCAATAGAAACCCTAAGACACATGATATACATAGTTGTACTGTATTGTTTATGGACTATATAAAAATGTTCAACTTTGATCATAACACTTCAAATAAAGGTTTAGGTTAATATTCTGTGGTAGCTGAATCTGTAGACTCAAACCTGCGGAGATGGTCCCCCTCACCATGGAAAGCCAGTTGTGCATTTGGTCCCTGTTTCTGACTTTAAATTCCACACGTAAGCAAGACCATGTGGCAGTTCTTCTGTGTCTATTTATTTTCACATCACACAATGACTGGTGTGCCTGTTGTAGCAATGGCAGGGTTTCATTTTTAAAGGCTGAATGATTTTCAAGTGTGTGTCTTTACCCATTCATCTGTCAGTGGACTGTTCATGTGTTTTTGTGTCTGTGATTGGGAAAGAAACCTCAGTGAGTGTAAGAATTCAGTTAACCTTAAGACACTATGAGTGACCTCATCCCAGACACTATTTCTTAACCAATGGTTTGTTCTTATTCTTAATGCTTTTACCATCACCGCATGGCCCAGGGTCCTTTCTGAAAGTGCTCACCACTATCTGTCTACTGAGGAATTCAGTCTTTTCTCGTTTCTTGGCTACCTGGGTTTCTTTTCTGTGTTTGACCCCATTGTACAGTTTTGAAGATTACATTAACTACATAACTCTTTTTTGAATGTGAAGCCTTACTGACTCGTAGCAACAATTAATCCTTCCTTAGCCTAGCTAATGCCTGGAGGCAGCACAGAACCTACCTACCTGCCCTACTGCATCCTTTTCCTATACAAACCCCAACCACTTCCTCCCTAAAGATCCCAGTCAGGACCAGTATCCCCCATCTTCATCAACCTAAGACTGGGAAGCAGCCAATCAGAGGCAGTGCTCCAGAGCCCATCGGATGAGTCAGACTCTGTTTACCTTGCTTTGCCCCTCTCTCCATGGAAATCACAATGCAGGCTGCCCTCCATATTTGACTTCTCCTGATTCCTCCCCGTTCATCCCGTGACTTCCCCATCTGTCCCTGCCCAGGATGTCTGGCCTTTTGTGTCTGGGGGTCTGTGTGTATAGAACACTTCTGTCTCACCAGCAAGCAGCGAAGGCCAGCAAGCATACAACAGTGCTTTTCCTGGGGCTTCTTTACAGCTGGGCCGCTACTGAGAGGTGTCCTCTACTCTGGAGAAGCGTCTTCCACCCTCAGTTACTCCTTCCTGGAAGTACCCTCATGGACCTGCTCAAAGGCATGTCTCTTACTTGAGTCCAGATTCAATCAAGCTGACAGTCAAGACTGACCATTGAGTGCATCTGCCCTGCCGTTATAGTAACTGCAGTGTGTATCCTTCCAGGGACGGAACACAGGAAGAGGAGAGAAGGGCATTAGTGGAGGGGCAGGAAAGATGGATCCATGGTTGAGTGATTACTTCTCTTCCAGAGGACCCCAGTTACCTTCCCAGTATCGACATACTGGGTGGCTCACAGCCACCTGTAACTCCCGATGCCAGGAATCTGACTCCCTCTTCTGGCCTGCACACATGTGCTCATACCTATGGCATACACATGATTAAAAATAAAACAATCCATTTTTAAAGAAAGGATTACTGAAATATCTCCCTTCACTGATGGAGTGGCAAAATGGCCCATCTCCTTCTCGTCCAGATGATGAACAGTGTTGCCTGGTGCTTTGAGGCTCTCTGTAGATGGGGATACCGGGCCCTCTTGTCCTCGTTTTGGGGTGCTACACTACCAAGAGCTGTCAGAATCCTGGCTACCCACTCTAAAGGATTTTCTCTGTGGGAGTCCATTGCTCTTTTAGGTAAGCCCTTCCAGACGGGATTGAAGCCAGCTCTAGGCTACTTTATCCTTTCCACCAGGAAACAACCCAGCAGAAAGAACAGCAGACGGGGGCCTCCCCAGACAGAGTACCTACCAGCACCTTCCTTTTGCACGTCTCAGCCTCCAGAACCAAGAGAAAGCAATCCCTGTCGTTTACAGGTTACACAATAGCTGTACCACAACATCCCCCCAGCGCCCGAGCACCACACTCACTTCCATGTGGGGACCACAACCCCTTCTCAGATGAAGGCTCCCAGTGCCACAGAAGGCTCTTTCTCCTTCATGTCCCCAAGATTTAGGGCTGCTCCAGTCCCCCACGTAGGGAGTCCGTCGAGCTCCTTCAAGGGGTTTATCTCAGCACCTCTCACCAGACTTGGAAGCCCTACCTCCCCTTGCCTCCTTGAAGAGTCACTAACTTGAACATGGCAGCATCCCTTTCCCTGGGAACCCCACCCCCCACCCCCCACACGCGCGCGTGACCTTGTCTCTGGAGCAGAGCACTGGACATGGTGTCTTGTGCTTTCCTCCAAGCCCTTGCTCCCCTCTCCAAGTCTCACAATCAAAGCTTGCTCTTGAAGATCGTCTTACCCAGTCTGAAGAGTTAGAGGAAACCGAGAAGAATTCTTTAGTGACTTTCATATAGCTGTTTGTCATGATCTTCGCTCAGATAAGGGCACTACATGTTTTTAAAATTATACAGGCAAGATAGGCATTAAGGATCATGTTTCTTCTCACAGATCTATTGTGACGAAAAAAACAGACGATATTTTCAAACACTTAGTTTTCTGTGCCTGTGCAAAATCTCTCTGTTTGGACAAGGCGGTGATCTGTATTAGTGATTCTCCAGCTTGGCAGCACATCAATAAAACCTGAAGAACTTATTTAAAATTCACATGTCGGACTTTCTTCCAGATCCACTAAATCAGTCCCGACCAGCGGCATTTTTTTTTTTTTTTAAATCGAGCTTCACCTGTGAGTCTCTTGCACAGCTAGCTCTTCCTGAGGGTGGCTAGTCCGAAATCGAAATGGCGACTGGAGCATGAAGGATGGGGAAACTTGTGATAGGTAAGTAGTGCACATGGTGACTTACAGACTCCCCATAGGCTCCACTGGGAGTCAATGCCAGCAACAGCTTGTTTTTATTTATTTCTTCCCAAGGCTTTGTCCTTTCCTTAGTTTTCTTTGCCCCTCCATAGTGACAAGCTAGCTTCATGTCCAGGTTGGCCAGTTAGTTCCCTGTCCAAATTGTCACCATGGAATGGCTCTGTTTAACAGAGTTGCTAAGAAAGCCTGACTTGACCTTCGACCCCACAGTGCCTGAGCTCCAGTGTTAAGTCCTTGCTAACCAGTTTATTCCACATGCTCCTCCCTGGTCTTGACTACTCTGGGCTCCACTGCCAAAACTCTTGTTTTGTGTCTTGGTAGCCTTGGGGATTTTAAACATTTCACCCCTTTCTATTCCTCCTTAATCAGAGAACTGAAGTTCTCCATGGTTCTCATCAGTAACCTCTGGGTATGAAAAATTATATCAAAAGTTCATGACCCTGCAGATGTTTTCCTGATCTGCTGGTTTGATTTGTCCTCGTCCCCTTGGTAAAGATCCCCCCCGCCCCCACTCTTATTTGCATCCTCAGCTCTAGCAGTGGGTGGAGATGAGGAGGATCTTGGGTGTAGGAAGAATTGAAGCCTTCTCTTTTCGTGGCTCATGAAGTCTAAGACAATGGGAAAAATTCTAACTCTTTCCTTTGGGCCCAACCTTCCTTCCTCATGCTCATCTTCTTTTATAGTTATAAGAGTTATTCTTGTAAATTGTAGGGTTACCCATGGCACCCTCCCCTCTAGCTCCCTTTTGGCTTCCTGTGGGCCACAGATTCAAAGATCCCAGAACAGATTGATATTAATGTGCATTGTAGCCTTGACTTCCATTTCTTCTTGCATTATACTCCTAAATTATTCAAATTTCTCATGGTCTCCCAAACATATTGTCTTCATTCATTTGGGTTTCCATAACAAAAAATGTCACAGACTGGGTGGTTAAACAAATATTCTCACAGTTTAGAAGGCTGGGATTCCACGATCAAGGCAGAGACCCTTGGTCTGTCTGGCAAGGACCCACTTTTGGTCCATACGTGGCCCTATTTTTGCTTTATCTATATGTGATAGAAGAGACCAAGGAGCTCCCTAGGGCCACCTCCCATAAGAACATTAACCCCAATTGTGAGGGCAGGGCCTATTAACTCCCTAAGTCTCAGCTTCCAAATGACACCAGGTCTCACAGCAGCCTCTGAAATAGTTACTTGTACTCCTAATTCTATAAATAAGAAGTGGGCTTTTAAAGTAATCTTATCTAAAATGACATAATTCCATTCTTAGACTCTGTCTAGAGTGAACCTGATCCATCAAGGACCCATCCACATTAGAGCCCCCTATTCATCTATGTCATCCTAGAACCAGTTCTTCCTAGTTGAGCATCTGCCTCCCACTCCTTAGGAAAGCCCGGTCGGTTTTCTCACAGCCGTTCTCATCATTCTGCAGGTCAAGAAAGAGCCTTTCCGAGGATGTCCTTCTGGACAGACACTGTGAACAGCTCAGAGTATACCCTTGTCCTTTGGCGTCTGTGCTCTCAGGGATAAACACGTGACTATGAGAAGCACAGGAGGGCAAGAACCACGAATGTGGTAAAAGTCATAGCAGATGATGGATCTCCTGAAGATACAGAGAATTATTTAATACTTTTTGTTTTTGAGACAGGGTGCTAGTATACAGCTCAGACTGACCTTGAACTCGAGAGTTCCTTCTTTTACCTTCCTGAGAGTAGAGATTACAACTGGGAGCCAGCGAAGAGATGAAGAATTTGGAAGTCATGTATGTGGAGAAGAGGTGATACTTACATTAAGACTTGGAAAATGAGAAAGAACCAAGTATAGATGGATAATTTTGTTTAGAAAAATTGTATCTGTATGGTTTTCCTGGAATAGCTTTGGTGTCTTGTAATAGCTGGGTTTGGTGTCTAAGAAATGCTGGGTTCATAGAAAGCATTCAGTTTTCCTTAGGAAATCATCCAAGCTTGGGCTCCAGTGGTTGCTCAGCGCTTCCCTGGAAAGCATGAAGACCTGAATGAGTTGGCTTTCCAGAACCCATGGAAAAATGCCAGGTGTGGTGGTCCTACTTGTGTTCCCAGTGCTGGGCAAGTGGAGACAAGAGGGTCCTGGGAATCACTGGCCAACCGGTCTAACTGAAGCAGTTAACTCAGAGTAATAAGAGATCCTTGTCAAACAAGGCAGATGGGCAACATTCCTGAGGATAACACCTGAGTAAACACACACACACACACACACACACACACACACACACACACACACACACGTGCACCTATACACATACAAAATACACACATGCACACACACATGAATTTGTCCATATTGACTTAATTTCTCTAACATTTGGGAGCTTTCACTAGCTTGCGGCTGACATTTCCTTTTAGGAGGAGGTTTTGCATACAAAGTCATTTTTTAGTATTATTTAGGTTTATGAATTCAGGTTATCTACTTTTTTCTTGAATGCCTACTGGTTATGAGTCTTCTAAGGAATCTGCCCTCTTCTTCTAAGCTGTGAAAATTATCATAAATTCATTCTTAACAACCCTTTGCCATCCTCTTCATGCCTGTATGGTTTTAGTGATGCCTCATTTTCTAGTGTCTCCCATGTGTCATCTTTTATCCCAGTGTTGTTAATTTGTGGGATCCCTCACTATCTCCATGATGAGTCTGGCTAGACCCACAACACATTCATGGATCTCTTCAGATGACCAGCGTTTGATCCCATTCATCTTCTGTACTAAAGCTTTTCTTTTACGTATCATTGGGATTCACTCCACTCTTAATGTTTCCTTGTTCTGTTACTTTGAGTTTAGTGTGTCCTTTTCCAGCTTTGCATTTTCTCATGGGAGGAGCCTCAGGCCACTGAGAGGAGTTCAGTCTCGGGATTTTCCCCCCAGCTGATGGGAAGAGGAGCTCTTCCCAGTTCTGTGTGATCTCTGATCCTTTCAAGTCCGGGTTAGAGACAGCAAAATGGAGCCATCAGCTAAAAGTGCTCAGAGATCCAAGATTGGAGGGTATCGCTCAGGAAGAAGATACAAAGATGAAGCCCCTGGGTTGAGTCTGGAGAGTCTTCAGCATCTGAGGCCAGGAAGCAGGAAGAGCTGGAAGGTAGCACCGGAAGAGGCCCTCTCTTCCTGCCAGGAAAATGGGCTGTTATCTCCTCCTTCCCACCAGACACAGTTCCTTTTTGAGCCACATGCACAGTATTACAACTACCATTTCCTCTGCTCTCTTATTTGTGTTGCCCATGTCAGGTCAGTGCTTGGAACTTAGAGCGGCCTTAATGAATGAATGAATGAATGAATGAAGACCAGTGAGATGAGGAGATGATTGGTGAGAGGTCAAAACACAGATTATAGAAAATGGATTGGGCAGACCTAGTCTGTTCTCTTGGGTACCCATCTTGCGCTCTCTGAAGTCCAGGAGAAGAGGCCTTTCCCATCACTTCCTTGAACACAGTGAATGCAGACTGGAACCCCCTGGCCTTCTGCTACAGAACCAGTGAGGAGACAAAACAATGTATTCATGTTCTGCTTCCCGGATCAACTTTCTATTCCTTTGGTCTCTTGTCTGTTTTCACGCAGATCAAAGACGGCTTGTGAAATGTTTTGGCCCTGGAATAGAATTTAAGATTCACCAAGGGCAAGAGCAGACATTAATTTAAAAAAAAAAAAACCATTTGGACCCTTTGGAACTGGGGGACCACTATATGGGTCAAAGAGTCCGGGTGTATCCTTGCCAGCCCTCAGAGACATAAAGATGTTCCAAGGAACCGGGCTAGTGGCAGGCTCCATGGCTACCCCCTGCTGCGCTGGAGCGCCAAGCCTCCCCTCTTGACTCACAAGACTGGCAGAAACAGTGACAGGCGTCTGGCCCAGGAGCCTGGCTGACATCCGGGCTGACCGAAAGAAAGCCGAGCAAAAGAACTCCAGAGAGCTGCAGAGAAAGGCACCCTTCCGAGGTTAACCGCGATATTTACAGTTTCATAATTTCTGTGGAGAGCTGTGGTCTCGTGTTTTATACATTCAGCAAGTTGAACAGACCCTGGAAGGTTTAACTGTCCAGTTGAACCTATAATAAAGTTTATTTTGATTAAAACCTGCAATGAGCCTGAGTTTGGAGTTTGCAGCCCGGTGGCTCTACATAAACAGTTTACTTAATATCGTTTTTGGCTCTTGTTCAATAAACCACCATGATAATCCCATTCACAGACAAAACAGATCACAGATTAGCAGACACGACACGCTGCTGTAAAACAGCTGGGTACCTGCGCTTCGCAGGAAGGAGAGGGTCTGTTTGGAAGAGGGCACTTGTCGGTCCTCGGAGCAGAAAGAATACTTGCTTTGGATCGCTAAAGAAGCAGAGGATTGTTCCATTGCTCTGCCTCTTTTCATACCACAAAAATAGATTTTAATTAAGCACATAAAGTGAGCCCGGCTTGGAGCTGTTATTTTCCAGAGAAGGCAAGCTGTCTTTATTCAGATTGGAAGAGACCCCAGGCGAACGCCAAAATCACCTATGCTTACATTTCATTTTAATGTGCTCAAGTTCAATAAAAGTTTATCATCTCTATTAAACCAGTACCTATTGGAACTGATTTAATCTTCTTAGCACACAGAGCCACATGAAAGAAATCAAGACCCCAGAACAAGATTGTGTCCATGGGGGGGCAGGATTACATAAGAGGAACGAGGCAGCCATGGATCACCGTCTCTCTCACCTGGTCTGTGTGAGCACTTGTGTGTGTGTGCATGTGGATGGAGCTCCAGCCCCGAAGTACCCTGGCCGCCAGCCACAGCGCAGCACGCCTGGGAGTCTGCCAAGCTTGGGAGTCCTCAGCTGCTCAGTGTCACAGCGCCGCCACGATCCCACACAGAACATGAATTGTGTGACATTTGAACAAACAGATGTCACGCGTAGGGGTGTGAGTCAAGCGTCTACTGGCAGCAGTGCGATGAGGACATAGATCTTAATTCCAACCCTGGAGAGCTGAGGTGCACACACACGCGCGTACACACACACACACACACACACTCACACACACACACACACTCATAAACACATGCACACACACACTCATACACATGCCTATATCTGTGAGGAACAGAGTTACCTTTCTTCTCATCTTTCATGTAGCTTTTCCCATAAACACTAGATAGACAGATAAATAAAGAAAATCTCCTATAGTTCATGGCTAGGTATGGGCAAGACTCAGATGAGTTAGGTCCTTGATTCAAGCTATGGTGTGACCTTGTGACATGGCCATAGAAGGCATGAATGAGAGCTGACTCTGTTAGCCAAAGACTAAGAAAGCCAGCTGTGCTGAGACTTTAGACAAGGTCTTTCCGAATAAGGGAAGAGCAGGTGAACTGAGTACATTTGAGGAACTTGCTTTCTTAGTCTTGGGCTAACAGAATCAACTCTCACCATCCTGTGCACAGTTCCTTCCTGTTCCAGTCACCCACCATCACCTATAATACTTAAAACAAGTGAAAATACCTTGTATGTTTATTTTGCTCATCATTTGGCATTTCCCAGCCCTTGAGAATGTGGCTTCTATGACATCATGACTTTCTGTGTCCACCCAAAGCGGAAAAGAGTCTTGCAATGGCGGACATGTAATAGTGTGCACGGACAAACAACATTCTGTGGGCCTTAGAGATGGACCTTGAAGGGTGGGAAGGACTTTGACAGGTGAATATGTCTGGCAAGGAGGGAAGGCAACCCAGCCCTGTCCTTCAACTGCAGCGCATCTGGATCTCCATCACTGGAAATGTTGCAAATGCTGTCTGTGGTCCTTGCAGATCTTTACATTTGCAAATGTGGCATACACAAGTAAAAAGCAGTCATTGTCATGATGTCGATGTTACCTTTCATGGAAAGATACTGAATGATTCTGGGAAGCACCAAATTCTACTTTAGGCCCATGGTAGCTCTGTATTGTCGATGCTCCTCACACAGATGAGAGAAAAAGGAGAGGTCATGTGGAAACATTGAAACAGTAGTTACAGGATCCACTGATGTGCCCATCAACAAATGGACAGATAAAGAGAATGTGGTGCATGAACATGCATCACACATACACACGCACATGCCTATACATGCACATGCATATACAAGCAACACACATGATGGAGCTTTATTCAATCATAAAGAAGAATGAAATTCGGCCATTTATCAGAAACTGGATGAAACGAGAGATCATGGTAAGCAAAATTAGCCGGATTCAGAAAGACAAATATCCCATGTTTTCTTTCATACTCATAATCTAAGTTCGTGTGTGTGTGTGTGTGTGTGTGTGTGTGTGTGTGTGTGTAACTAGAAAGGAGACTATTTGAGAAGAGGATGAGGACCTTCAGGAAGGGAAGCAAGAAAATGTAACAAGGGTTGAAATGATCAAGGTGCGTGATATGTATGTATGAATATGCCACAATGAAGTCCATCGTTTTGTACAGTGTGTACACAAGAAAAAAGAGGAAAGGAAAGCAAAGAGGAGGTGGGGAAATTGGTGAGCATCGTTTCCTTAGGTGCTGTGTTTATGAATGCTGAAGCCTGAGGTCCTGAGGGCACTGGCTCTCTGCATGAGAGCTGTGCTGTGTGGAGTCCGTTCAGCAAACGTGTAATGACAAAGTATGGGAAGCAGACTTGTGCTTGATGCTGCCTCATCCACTCAAGGCCATGAGATCTGCTTCCATACACAGACAATGGATCTGATATTGGAAGAGGGTTTCCAAGGCAGGCTGAAGAGGAGCCTCACCAAAGCCATGCCTCGCAATGTTCTTGATGACCAGGTTCTGTATAAGCCTGAAGCTCATGATAGCCTGGGGTAGGGCTGTCCACAGCTCACAGGACAGTTCTGAAGGAACATTGCTCTTTCCAGGAGTAGTGGCTCTACATGAGTGATGGCTCTTCTCCTGTTCTCTGGGACTCAGCATGGCTCCCTTTCCAGGCCCAGGCTCCCGAGGTGTTGTTGGTGGGTTAGGACTAGTCTACCTCTCTTTCTGTAGAGACAACATAAATTCAAGTTCAAAAACCAGACAGCAGCTAAGAGGGAGCTGACTTTGAAGTTTAGGGCCTTAGGTTGAAGGGAATTCTCTTGGCTGAGTTACAAAGGGAATAAAATGCCATCGTAAGGAGAGTAGCTTTAGATTTTCACTTTATCTTCAAAATAAAAGATTAGGGACACAATTCTGGTTGAGATGGCTAAGTGGGTGTTTGTATAATTGAATTTCATGCTCATTATTTCCCTCTGAAGTGGTGTACACAAGCAGTCATTGGAAAGCAAGGTTAACAAGCACGCTGGCCAGGGCTTTGCTGAACTTTACAACTTCCTGAAGTTTCCAGATTCTTCCCCGTCTTTGTGTTGACTGCCATGTGGGATGAGGGAAGTAACTGATGAAGCTTGGAGCAGCAGGGGAGACAAGCACTCAGGAGATACGCTTCTCGGCCATCAGCGAACTTGGTTGGATAGTTTGGGTTTTGCACAAGATCAAACATAGTCCAAGGGATACTTTCAGCTGCATTGGATAGGCTAAATTGTAGAGTTTTAGCATCTCACAACTGAACCATGTCAGAATCCAAGGAAGTCTGTACCACAGTTCCCCATGGTTCTGTGATGAGGAATGTATATCATAATTCATCTGTCCAAGCCCATAAAACCTATAGCACAAAGAACGAATCCTAACACTCCAGTGGGGGCTTTGGGCAACAATGGTACTTTAATGTAGGCTGACAGGCAAGAAGCTGCCTATATGGACTGTGCTGTGTTCTCCATGGATTTGGAGACAATAGTCACATGCCCATCTTGTCCCTTAGTCAAAGATTTCTATGCAACACATTAGTAGGCCTCATTTGAATTTTCTGTTGGAGCAAGTCATGCCTCATAAGATCTCAAGTAGTGACTGCAGATTTTGAGTCTTTTTGTGGACAGAAGGGCGACTCAGAATGACATTTGCTGAGCTCCCAGGGACACAGGCATCACTGTGATGCTCCCCGTGCCTTGTTTGTTTGAGAGGGACAGAGAATATCATCCTTCCCTGAGATTCTCAAGCTTCCTTCAGGAAACAGTCAGGTACCTTTCAATTTGTTCTTTCCTGTACCAATGCCCTGCTCTGCAAGAGAAGCTCAAGGACTGTGGGTTTTAGTGTTGTAGCAGTGACACAGTCCTGCATGGTTTCAAACACTTCCTCTCAGGTCTCATGCCTCCCTCAGTGTGACCCTGTGATGCTCAGGTCATGCTGTCTGGGCAGCAGAAAGATGCACAGTGCACTCAAAGAAGGTGGCCCAAGGTCCCACCATAGGTGAGACCTAGGCATCTGCTCTAGGTTACACTGCTCAGGCATCTGTGCATTATGGGTAAAACTTTACAGCTCTCCCAAAGCTAGTGAGTTTCAAATGAAAGGGAAGAGAGCCCCTCACTTTCCTAAACCCCCTCTGTAGATTCTATTCCAAGAAATCCAGTCTCTTTCCCCACCCAGGTGATCAGAATCTTGGTGACATTTCCTTTCCATTCTTTCCATGCTGCCAGTGCCCCTTACTCACCCCTTCTCAACAAGCCTCTCGGCCCAAAGCTTCAGGGATTTCAGGGTGGGTGAGGGGGGGAGGCATCAGAACAACGAAACAAATTACAGTGTCCAAAGGACTCTCAGGAATCCAGACAGAGCAAAATTATTATGTTTAATGTAAAAACTGAACTTAAAATAATTCTGTTCCGTGTTTAATAACAACAGGTATGGCTGAGCTAAGCCAAGTCGTCTTGGTCCTCCCAGCCAGGCAGCCTGGCTTCTCTTAACAAAAAGATGAAGCAAACGAGAGCTCTTGAAAGCTGATAGAATCTATCACCTCTGAAGGAATGCAAACTGTACAAATACTCAGGTTTTAAAACAAAATCCCTCAAAGCTGGCCTTGCACACGAGGTCGGCACGGTCTGGCAGGGCCCGTTGGCTTGTCTCTCAGCTGTGCGGTGCTGTATCTTGTGACCAGAACATCCATGACATATAGACACAGCCTTTGCCTCTGCACTGTATATGGAACCCCGGGAAAGGCAGAACCCCCATAGCTCAAGTTTACAGAACTACGTGACAGTGTTTGAAGTAGCTTAGCCGAGACTCAAACAGTCTGACATCACAGCCTACAGGGGGATGATGGAAATTTCTTAATTTCTTCAGAAAATCAGAAAAACAAATTCTTTTCAGGTACTGAGTTGGCCACCCAAGTGGCCAACCCAAGGGCCGCTGTCCTTGTTTCAGAAAAGGCACACAGAAATGCACACAGTGGAAGGTACCATCCGCTCCGGATGACCCACGCTTTGGCGTATGGCCTGTGTTTTGGCAGCAGCGTGTGTAATTGTGTGTGCCCAGCAGTATATAGTGTTCACTGCTTGGCCCCTGGCCTCGTTCCCTTTTCTTTTCTGCCTTCTGTGCCTTTGGAGGCTGACCCCACTGAAACGCCATACTTGCATTTAGAACCCCTGACTTCCAGCTGGGCTTGGCCAATGAGAGGCATCCCTAGGCAACAGGAGAGCAGGAAACAAACACAAACAAACAAAAGTCAGGTATTTCCTGCCACAAGGGATCCCTCTGCCAAAGCTCCATCTCTCCCCAAGGCTTCTAGACACAGTTGCCTTGGTTGTCTGTTTTGGCCCAGGCATGGTATCAGCTGTTCCCTTGGGGATTCACCTTCTCTTCCTTTCATCCTTTCAGTGGGCCCATCTACTTTATTTGGGGCCTAGGATGCTCAGTCAACTTGCCCCTAAGTCTAAGAGACTGGTCATAGCATCTGCTTCCTTATTTTAATTTAAATGTGCTAATATTAAATTGATCGTGATGAGCACAAATGAGATAAGCTGATGTGAAGAACAAAATAAATAAAATTTTGCCATCTTTTAATCATTTTCCCCCTTTTCAGTTATGGTTTAGATATGGCTTTAGACATGTGTCTCACGTAAGGTACTTGTGATGGAAACTTGGTACCCAGTGGAGTGTGGAGTGGGATGGCCTAGGTGGTTAGGTCACTGGGAGCCCCACCTGTTGTGGAATATTATTTTAACTCGGCAAAGATGTGTTACATTTGTTTATGCTGCATTTGTTTAAGGATGTGAAGATGTGTGTGTGTGATTATGAAAAGATGTGTTGCATTTGTTTCACCTGGCCTGCCTAAGGCACCTGATTGGTCTAGTAAAGAGCTGAACGGCCAATAGCTCGGCAGCAGAAAGGATAGGCGGGACCAACAGGCAGAGAGGATAAATAGGAGAAATCTAGGCTGGAGAAGATGGAGAGATGAGACAAGGAGAAGAGAATGAGGGATATACCTGGGGCAAGAAGCCAGGCAGACACCAGACAGACAGACACGGAGAGGCAGCGAAAGTAAGATATACAGAAGTAAGAAAGGTAGTCAGCTTGGAGGCCAAAGATAGATAAAGAGAAACAGAATAATTTAAGTTAAAAGAGCTAGCCAGAAATGAGCTAAGCTAGGCGAAGCACTCAAAACTAATAAGTCTCTGTGTCATGATTTGGGAGCTGGTTGGTGGCCTGAAAGACAAATCCTGGTACACCCACCCTTGGAAGGGATTGAAGCTGGCCTCGCAGAGTGAGGTAGTTCCCAGGAGAGCCAGCCTGGTCCTTGAATCGCTACTTCCTGTTAGTCTCGCCATGATACCACCGGCTACAGTGTGATGTGGCCAGAACTTGGCTGCTGATTCTGGACTTTGAGAGATCTGTTTGTGAGTTGAATAAAATTCTTTTTCCTAATACATTGCCCAGCTTTTCATATTTTTTGTTTCTTCATGTACCCTAGTGACTTTTAAAACTACTGTCTAGGAGCATATCAGCTCTTTCTGAACAAAAGTTACCAAGTGACACCTTGCCCTGGTATATGTTTCCCATGTTTAGCCTGCAGATGGTTCTGGAACTTTCTTGAAAGTTCTGGAACTTTCTTGAAGCACTAATGAACCTTCCCATTGTTTGTCAGTCAAATAATAGCACTCAAGGAAAAGTGATAGTGACTGAGGGTAATGTATTCCCTAAACATAAAAAGGAAACAGAGAACATCTATGTGTGCTATGCTAGCACTCAGGAGGCCAAGAGGATGATTGTGAAGCCAAGGCCTTTCATAGTGAATTTGAAGCTACCCTGGGCTACATAATGAGAACTTGTCTCAACCCAACCCTTCTGAAAAGAAAGAAGAAAGTAATATTTTCTCTTACCATTTATAATTGATAGGAAGTGCAGTGATGGATTTGCTACTCAAAAAACAACTGGATTTGCTACTCAAACAAACAATGGAAAGGTTCATTTAGTGCTTAAAGAAAGTTCCGCCTACTCCAACAAGGCCACACCTCCTAATAGTGCCACTCCATAGTCTATCACAGTCAAAAAACTGTTTAAAAGTCCAAAGTTCAAAATCTCTTCTGAGACTCATGGCAACACATCTCTCTCTCTCTCTCTCTCTCTCTCTCTCTCTCTCTCTCTCTCTCT
>CABHPQ010000746.1:0-27325 GCA_902168405.1 Peromyscus aztecus | reverse complement strand
CTCTCTCTCTCTCTCTCTCTCTCTCTCTCTCTCTCTCTCTCTCTCTCGGGTTCCACTCCCTGTTAGTGGCACTCCTTGGCACATATCCCACAACCTTGGCATCTCCCCTTTCTTCTATCCTTTACTCTAAAGCCAAAACCACGTGGCCAAAGTTGCCAAGTTCTGCTGCTTGCTGGGGCTGAGACATGGCCCTCTCATTCAATTACATCTGCACCAGCTTTCTGTTTTTGATGATTATCTATCTTCACTGACTAAGTTTGGCTAACCTGGAACTTGCTCCATGGACCAGAAGTGTGTTGCAGTCGACTACGGAGAAAGGAACTGGAGATCTTCAGAGCACTTTGACATCAGGCATGGTGATACAGAGTTTGGAGTTTGACCAGCTGGTTTTTGGTCTCGCTTGGGTCCAGTATTTCCTCACTATGCTATTTTTCCTACCTTTTGGAATGGTAATGTATATTCTATGTCATTATATGTGATCTGCTCTTTCATTTTGACTTTATAGGTGGCTACAGTTAAGAGACTGCCATGAATCTCAGAAGAGATTTTGAACTTTGGACTTCTAAACAGTTCTTTAACGGTGATAGACTATGGATGGGAGACTTTGAAGTTGGACTGAATTAAGTTTTGCATTATGATATGGACACAAGCCTATGGGGGTCAGGAGGTAGAATGTGGTGGTTTGAATGAAAATGGCCCTCATTGGCTCCTAGGGAGTGGCACTATTAGGGGGTGTGGCCTTGTTGGAAGAAGTGTATCACTTGGGGGTGGGATTTGGGGTTTCGGGAGCCCAAGCCAGGCCCAATGTCTTTCTCTTCCTGCTGCCTGCAGATCCAAATGTAGAACCCTCAGCTCCCTCTCCAGCACCGTGCCTGCCTGTGGACCACCATGCTTCCTACCATGATGACAGTGAACTAAACCTCTGAACCTGTAAGCCAGCCCCAATTAAATGCTTTCCTTTATAAGAGTTGCCATGGTCACGTTAGAACGGAAGTATCTTCATTTGGATTTTGAGGCAGTGAAAGCTCTGGGTCTATAACTGTCCCTGGGCCCACAGTGGTCCATGGCCTGGATGGGTGGTCTAGTCTCTGTATAGTGGTATTCTATTTGTACTGAAATGTGATTTTATTTGTATGTTAATAAATAAAGTCGCCCAGAGGTCAGAGTTATTTAGCAAACCATAGGGAAAGCCAGGGCGGTGGTGGTGCACGCCTTTAATCCCAGTACTCAGCAAGCAGAACTAGGTAGATCTCTGTGCGTTGGAGACACACGCCCTTAATCTCAATACCAACCATAGAGGACCTGGAGGTCTGTACAGAGAGGCAGTGATGAGACAGCCACGTAGTTGGGTTTATGACCAATGAGAAGGAAGAACCAGAACTCTATTTAAGGACAAACGCACAGGAAGTAGCCCCTTTTTCGGAGAGGTTTCTTGGCGGAAGAAGCTAGCCAGCAGCACGCGGGTAAGCTCCTAACTCTGACCTCTTGGGCTTTTATCTTTACCTTGGCTCTGTGTTTCTTATTTAATAAGACGGTTAATTACATCTACATCTCTGGGTATCCATAACACAGGTCTAACCCCCTCTCACACTCTGGAATATCATTCTTCTACCTTCTGCTGGTATCTTAATACTCAGAGTTTATTGTGCTGTTGCTATGCTCTGTTCTGGACAGTCTTCTAATCTACTGGGCTAGTTTTCCCTTGGGATCTGAGGCAGATCAGTATACTCCACAAAGACCGTGTTAGTCATAATCTCTTGTTGCCATAACAAAACACTCTCCAGAACAATCTGAAGGGAGAATTACGTACTTTGCTCACAGTTCCAGAAGCTCCTGTTCATCCTGATGGGGAGATGAGATGGAGCAAATCACATCAGGAAAGACAGAGAGTGAGCAGAGCGGAGCATTAGCAAGAAGGGACCAGAGCAATGTGCAGCACCCAAGAACACACTCTCAGTAATCACGCCTCCAACCAGGCCTCATTTGCCCCAGTTCCACAATCTCCTGTCTACTTAGATTTTGGTCTATCACAAGATGAAAACCATCCATTAAGTCAGAGCCTCCCTGATCTAGTCTGTTCTGGAAACTCCCTCAAAAATACACCCAGAGGTAAAGCTTAACTATCCTCTAGCACCTCTCAATCAAATCAAGTTGGCCACCAAGAAGCCAAAATCCACAGATGCTCAAACACTTTATACAAAAGGGCTTATGAGTTGCAGCCAACCTTCACTAATCTTCTTGAAGATGTTGATCATCTCCAGGGCACTGATACTACCCAACACAATACAAATGCTAGGTGGTTATTGCACTATATTGTCCAGGAAGTAAGGGCAAGAATAAAAGGTCTGTTCACTTTGCTACATGAAAATGTTTCCCATTTCTGCTCCCCATCTCTCTGAACCTGTGCATGTGGACATGGACACAGAGGGCCAACTGTACATTCAGTCCTTAGTTCACTGTTTCCTGTTAATGCTTTGATGAGGATTTGAATTCCAAGGATGGTAATGAATCAAACGCCCGATTCCCTATTTCTCTCCTGTCTTCTCAACTCTTCCTTATCTCCTCATGAATTATGGTGAATGTTGGCTTTTGAATCCCCAGACCAACCATATCTGAAAAGATTGGTAATCCTGTCTTTTCTTAATAAAGACTGCCTTCAAGTTCCCAGTTCCCCAGGAACCACAACTTATGGCTGAATATCTCCTCAACTTCTTTGTTCTTTTCTGATCCTTCCATCCTTCCCTCTCCTCTTTCTTTCCTTCAAAGAGAAACTGAGAAACGCTCATCAATTTCCTTCTGTATCTCTGTCATTGGGTGTAAGAAATGAACATCCACTGCAGAATTTTGAAAGTGAACTTGGACTCAGTAGGCCCTCAGTGCTAGAAGAAGGGAGGTGTCTTATTTATTTTACACATTGTTTCAAAATATCCAACCAAAACAACTTAAACAGGTTTTTTATTTCAGTTGATGATTCAAAGGTTCAGTACAGAACGTGTAGAAAGGCGCAGAGGCAGGATCTTGCAAGATCTGGTTTCATTGTATCTGCTGTCAAGAAGGACAAGATGAAACTGGTGCTCAGCTCTCTCCTTTCCATGCCTCCCAGGCTCCCAGCCAGGGAAGGTCTCCCACTTTTAGGGCAGATTTCTTTTCTAATTTAATTAGCCTAATCAAGATAATCCCTCACAGGTGTGCCCAGAGGCTTTTCTCATAGGTCATTCTGGATTCTCTCAGGTTGACATTCAACACTAAACATCACCCAGGTGATTCATTCCACGTTCAAGAATGCATAGATGATAATGTGTCTTACATGAAGCAGCATCATAGCAACAGCATATAACTTTATGCACATTCTTCTGCAGACTACAGATCCTTTCCAGAATATCTACAGTACCCAATTCAATAGAAATGTCATGAGTAAAAGTTATAATGTATCATTTGTAGCACAAATCTTAAAAGGTTTTATTAATAAAAACAAACCTGATACCCGTTATTGGGGTGAATACTGGAAGATCAGAGAAGCAGAGCCACAGCCACCTCACCTTGCCAGCTCCTCAGCTGATCTTGTTTCCTCAGACTGGAAGCCTCTGAGTCCTCATCCAAATAGATCTCAGCTGAACTGCTGCTCAAAAGCCTAAAAGCTTAACCAGGCTAGTTCCTGCTCCTCACACCTTATACACCTTTCTTCTTCCTGCCATCACTTCCTGAGATTAAAGGCGTGAGTCACCAAACACCAGTGCCTGGCTGTTTCCAGTGTGGCTTTGAACTCACAGAGAGCCAGACAGATCTCTGCCTCTGGAATGCTAGGATTAAAGGCGTGTGCTACCACCGCCTAACCTCTATGTTTAATATCACGGCTATTCTGTTCTCTGACCCCCAGATAAGTTTATTGGGGTGCACAGTATATCAACCACAACCATTTAGTGGATAATGATCAGGGGAAAGTCTATACATAACATCTTTTTCATGGGGCAGGGGGGCAGTTTTGATTGTTGATTGGTTGAACCTACAAATTAGGAAGGCATAATAGGGAAGACCAACTGTACTAGATCCAAAACTAACCAGGCTCCAAACCAAAAATAATGGCAGGCTGTCTGGTGGACAGCTTTTTCCCCTCATAATAGCCAGATTGTGCATTTTGTTCAACCATAGCTTATGGTCACTGGGTCAGGGTCATATCTCTGAATTAGGGTTTGATTGCCACGGTTGTTGGTTAGAAGAAAAAAAATCATAACTTTCATTTTCAGTGGATCCTATAAATATTTCCATTAGATTATGGATGCAGAGAATCTGAAAACATGCTAAGGTGTAGGAGAGGGGAGGTTTATCACAAGCATGCCTCTTTGGGCTCAGTGAACACAGGCTACGATGTCACACACTGGCAGGTCATTGTGGAGGAAGGACATCACTGCTGGTTTGTTACTTTGAAGCAAACTCACAGCAACCATCCTTCTTCTTCCTCCTGACGTCACTGCTGGGTTGCTGACCCTCAGCCCTTTAGTCAGCTGATAACAGCAGCCTCCTAACAGCCCTGATCCTGTCAGCTGCCATGCATCTATGTTCTTTCAGACAACCAGAATCTTCTAGGAGAGAAGTCAGATCTCACTACAGAGCTCACCTTGGACTTCATACACTAGGGAGAGCCGGATGATGAAAAGCTTGCAAGGACGCGCCATGAAAGAAAGTGAGGGGAAGGTTGGAAAGGATGTCCCTGTTCTGTACAACAGTAGAAATAACTGGGAAATAGATGTAATCCCACGGCTTGGGAGGCTGAGGCAGGGGGATCAGAAGTGCAAGATCATCCTTGTCTACATGTAGAGTGTGATGCCAGTTTGAGATATATGAGACCTGCCACAAAACATTCAACAACAAAAATGAAAGTCCTAACTCCACTGTGACTCTAAACTCAGAAAGAGAAATCTACTCCACCTACCTTCAGAGTTGGGCTCTATAACCCAGTTGTTTACAGGGAGCATGCAGGCCAAGTACATAAAGGTTCCAGGCTGTTTCAGAGGAAGAAGTAACTAATAAAATGGAAAGATTGCCATCCTCACCCAGAGAACTTCGGCTTCAGGCCAATGGAGGATCTCATTGTTGGAGAAACTAGAAATCACAATTTGAAGTACGATTTTATAACTTTTGTAGGTCAGATCATGCATTGGACTTGACAAGGTACACCAGCTTGTAGGTTCTGATTGAGACTATACTGTATCTGAGTTTGTGTGTGTTCTTGAGAGGTAGCTGTGGAGTTTGAATGAGAAGGGCCACCATAGGCTCCTATGTTTGAATACTTGGTCCCCAGTTGGTGGAACTGTTTGGGAAGGATTAGGAGGTGTGGCTTTGTTGGAGGAGGTGTGTCACTAGGTGTGGGTTTGAGTTTTCAAAAGTCCATGCCATCGTCAGTTAGCTGTCTCTGTCTAGTTCATGCAGATGAGATGTAAGCTCTCAGCTACTGCCCCAGGCCCATGTCCACCTGCTTGCTGCCACTCCCCACCATGATGATCATGTACTCTAACCCTCTGGTACTGTGATCCCCAAATCAAATGCTTTCTTTCATAAGTCGCCTTGGTTGTGGTGTTTTGTCCTGGCAATAGAAAAGCACTATGGCAGTAGATGAAGGATTGAAAAGCTACCTTCTACATAAAGGGTTAAAGAATCTCTATGAATGACTTCAGGAGACACTCTCTCCAAACCCTGATGCTTCTTCTGAACTGTCTGCACCCCTACCACCCACTCCTACATATCCACATACACTGAGGACAGGCTATTCTTAGGAAATGTGCTCTCAAGTGGAAGTTCCTGCCCCCATGCCATGCAGCGTTTGGAATTTGAATAGCTGAGTGGAGAAGCGTATGAAGGAGGGGAAGCCATAGCTTTTGAGACATGACCAACCCAGGAGGCTCCAGGCTTCTCCTTCTTGAAAGACAGATGTGAAGACTCACAGTGAGTTCTGATGTTTCCCTCATTGTACAGCTTCAGTCTAATGGGGGAAAACTACTGTTGCTTCTATGTGTGTGTGTTTACATGTGTGCAGGTGTGTGTGCACAGACTAGAGAAGAACCTTGTGCACTGTTCCTCAGGTGTTGTGCACCTTACTTTTTGACAGATTTTTGGCCAGGGTTTTTCTCTGGCTACTCATCAAGTTGTCTTGATTAGAGGTCTGCCCATCTCTGCCTTCAGTTCTGGATTTATAAGTGTGCCACCATGCTTGACTTTTTTTTTAAAAAAAATTATTTTTATAAATGTAAATTTTGGGGGTTTATAAAAAGCAAGCACTTCACCAACAGAGACACCTTCCTCCCCAGCACTTAGAAAACTAATACTTAACAAGACACTTTCCTCATGGGTGAGGTAGACGTAAAATGAGGTTCTACAAAGTATATAGACAGAAGAAATGGATCTGGCCTTGGAGTATGGAGAGCAGGGGACAGGGTAGTCATCCTCAGGAAGTGAAGGAGATTTAAGGGCGGGGACTGACAGGGAGGAGACAGAAAGCAACCCTAGAAATCCCACCCCCAGTGATACACTTAATTCCAACAAGGCCACATCTACTCCACAACCTACTTCCACCGTGTGGAACCCCAGGACAAGAGGAAACATGGGCACTCCAGGGCCTGATGGGGCAAAAGAATGGAGGGAGGGCAAGGAACAAAGATGGAGTGCAGCGGGGCTGAACTGGGAGGAAAGCAAGGTCACACAGGTCGGAGATGCACATTTCCTGAGTATAGGAAGTCTAGGAAGCCCAGACGCTTTAACTTGTGTTTCGTTGTTGTTAATGATGAGACAGGGTCTCGCTATATTACCCAGACTATGAACTCCTGGGCTTCAGCGATGTTCCTGCCTCAACCTCCCAAGCACCGTGGACCACAGGTACACACCAACATGCCCTATTTCTAGATAAGAACCAAGGCAAACACGTAGTCAAAACAGACACTGGAAAAATTCATCCCGGCTTCAGGGCTTAGAGCAGATGAGAGCAGGGGTGTGGACACAAAGGAACCTTAGATTCTTAGGGTTTTTTCTTTTTAGTGTGTACTATTTATAGAAGCTTTAGAAAATTCTTTTCAGCATTTCAGTGCTTGGTTTCATATGCCAACTTAACGGGGCTGCAGGATGCTCAGGTCTGAGTTGGTCTTTGAGGTATTTCTGAGAAGAGCAACAGATTCAAAGGGTGGAGTAAAGCATGTAGGTGGTCATTGTTCAGGTCACCAGAGACCTGGAGAGCCAAAGGCCAGGGTGGATGAGGGTGAATTTTCTTTTTAAAAACTTTTTAAGATAGGATATTGATATGTAGCCCAAGTTAGCATCATTTTTTTTAAATGTGTGTGGTATATGTATGTGCATGTGTAGTGTTTGTGTGTGCTTGTGCATGTATGTGTGCAAGAGTGTGAGGGCCAGAGCTTGAGGTGTCTTCCACTATTACTTTCTACCTTATCTTTCCCTTTCTTTTCAGTGTGTGTGTGTGTGTGTGTGTGTGTGTGTGTGTGTGTGTGTGTGCATATACAAATGTCACAACACACATGTGGAAGTCAGAGAACAACTTGTGGGCATTGGTTTTTTTTTTCCTCCTTCTACTGTGTGGGTACTGAGGATGGAACTGAGGTGGTCAGGCTTGGCAGCAAGAACTGAACCATCTTGCAGACCCCATCTCTACTTTTATCTTTTAAGACAGGGTCTCTCAGTGAATCCACAGGTCACCAATTGGCTAGACAGGCCAGTGAGTTCCAGGACCCTGGCCGTCTCTGCTCTGCCCACCAGCACTGGGATGATGGACTTGGATTTCATGTGGGTGCCTGAGATCCAGGCCATCATGCTTGCCCAGCTGGTGCATTATTGACTGAGCCATCTCTTCAGCTAAGCTTCAAACACTTGATCTTCCTGTCTTGGCTTGTCTTGAGTGCTGGGATTACAGGAGTGTGCCTCCAGGCTTACTCTCTTAGCCTGTGCTCTGACACCCAGCTCCTCATTCCCTTGAACCTCTAAGCTTCGGGTTCTTGGCTCTTTAAACTCAGACTTGATGATATCACTGGCTTTCCTAATTCCCTAGCTTAAAGATGGCATATTGTTGCTGGGCAGCGGTGGCATGCGCCTTTAATCCCAACACTTGGGAGGCAGAGGCAGGCAGATCTCTGTGCGTTAGAGGCCAGCCTGGTCTACAGAGCAAGATCCAAGACAGACACCAAAACTCCACAGAAACCCTGTCTCGAAAAACAAAACAAAACAACAAAAAGATGTTATATTGTGGCCCCATTCAGCTTCTATGTCTGTGTGGGCCAATTCCTACAGTAAAGCTTTTCCTAGACACACTTCTCTATATGCCATTAGCTCTATTTCTCTGGAGAACCACAACTATCACATGCATAATATATTAAACATTTGCAAGGCTCTATGAGGATTATTATTCTTTTTAATATACAGGTAAGGACACAAGACACATAGAGATTAATTTCCCAAAGTCACACAGCTACAAAATGACTTGAACTAAGAGGATGATGGAGATAGAGGAGTTGTAGGTGGGGATCAGAATAGGGATGTCAAATGAATTGTTGTTGGGGATGGAGAAGGGAACAGAACCTAACAGGTGTTTAGGAGTTAACTTCTGCAGAATTGGGTGTGTTGGACATGGAGCATGTGGACCAGGCATTAGCAAAGGTGTGTGACAATGACCAGATTGTAGAAATATTACTTTAAGTTAAATGACTGAAGAAGTCTGGGTCACACAGCTCATAAAAGAAAGCAGAGGAATCCAACCTGGGTGTTCCGCCTTGGGGTCCTTACACCTTAATCATGCCTGCACACCAAATGTTTGTCTCTCTGTCTGTCTGTCTGTCTCTCCCCCCCCACTCTCTCTCTCTCTCTCTCTCTCTCTCTCTCTCTCTCTCTTTCACACACACACACACACACACACACACACACACACACACACATTTCATGAGAACATGGGATAGCACACCCCACAGAAAAAAAAACAAAGTCATTATAAAATTTTCTTTTCTCCCAAAATTTTCTTGAACCATGGGCTATCAATCATCTCTCCTCAGATCCATCCCTTCCACAGTCTCCCCCTACTCTGAGCACAATGACCGAAGCTCTTCATCCTTCTCCCTCAAAATGTCTTTGGATTTGCCCCCTATACTCCGAGGGGATTGGTTTAGTTCCAGCCTGGTTTGTTTGTTGTTTTATCTATAACTTCACATCTTGTCCATGGTTCCATGGGGACGGGGATGCGGAGGGATGAAAATGAGGAAGGGGAGGAGGATGGGGATGACGATGGGGGCTGGAGTAGAGATGGGCATGCCGGGAGATGAGGATACCAATGGGGTGATGATGAGGATGGGGTGGAGATAGAGATGGGGGTGGGAACTGTAAGTGGAGATAGGGGTGGAGATGGTGGGGACAGAGATGTACATAATGATGAAGATTATGAAGATGGAGAGCATTATGTCTTAGACCTGGTGCATTGCAATGTTATACAGGATCTTGGTGTTATTATTTCTGTTGTGGCAATGTTAACATTTGTTTTTACTCTGGCTGTGTTGATTTCTTTACTATCCAATCTCTCCCTTGTTCTATTTTCCAAGAATTATGTTAACATCTGTTCCCAGTACTCCTATGACGCCCCCCTCGTGTTGTTTTAGGACTCCTCATTTTATGAGGATTGTTTGTAAACTAATTCATGTTGGTTGTCAACAGTCTCAATGCCTGAGGGAGGTCTGACATTGTGGCTACGGTTTAATCTAAATTCTCAAGCTGTTCTAAGTGCCTTGAATCTCTCTTGACTCAAGGGATTTAGAAGAATGGTCAGGCATTTCTCCCTGGCTTCACAATTAATGCAGGTATGAAGAAGTTAATCTGTTCTGTCCAATTAGTCCTGGGGCAAGGGCCTCATCTTGTAACTTGAAATTCATTTATTTGTTGACCCAGTAAATGAAATCCAGAGACTCCCTTGTAGTACACCTAGTCTATGCCATGGAGACATTGCACAAAAATTTCCAAGTAAAATGCAAGAGGCCACAATTAGTGTTTATTTTATTCCTTTTAGTTTTTCAAATCCTAATTGGAATAAGTAGCTGACACCTACTGCATTCCCCCCCCACACACACCCCAATTAAGGTAATTAAGATAATCTCCCACAGGCATGCCAAAAGGCCCATGTCCCAGGTATTCTAGATTTTGTCAAATTGACAACATTAACCACCCAACACATGATATATTAGTAAAATTTAATTCAAATGATGACTAAAATCTTATGAAACATTGGAAAGTTTCATCTGGAAAAAGGACAATGGGCCGCTAAAGGCATTAAGATACAACATTCAGGGGCTGGAGAGATAGCTCTGTGGTTAAGAACACTGGCTGCTCTTCCAGAGGTCCTTATACAATTCCTAGCAACTACATGGTGGCTCACAACCAACTATAATAGGATATGGCGCCCTCTTCTGGAGTACTGGTAGGCATGCAGGGCACTCATACATGAAATATAAATGAATAAAAAACAAAACAAACAAAAAAGGTACAACATTCGCACCTAACCATATTTTAGCATTCACATTTTAAGTACATCATTAACTACACAGAAGGTGGAAGACAAAAATGGGAAAGTCAGAGAAAAGTGATGTTGCTCCCGCTTAAAGCCAAGGCACGGGCGTTAGGGACAGAGAAGAGACAACATGGATGGTAAACAAAGCAGGAACAGACAACTTACTGAACCCAACACAAGAAGAATGCGGTCTCTCCAGACGGAAGTTCTCCTTGACCATCAAGTTGCAATTGTCAATTGACAGAACTTGAAAACTGGAATGAACAGAATTAACTCGCTGTCTTTACTGGATGCGGGGGGAGGAGGACAGGGGGGGGGGGGGGGGGGGACAAAAGAAAGAGTTCAAGGAGCACAGAAAAAGCCAGCATGATGAGAGAGAAGCATCCTGAGCCTCCTGCAGGTTAACTTGTCCATTAGGACTGTAAGCCATTGCTGGGCCCCTTCTGCCCTCCTTCCTGTCCTCTGAAAGAAGAGGAAAGGAAGTGGGAGGGATAAGCTTAGTGCTCTGTCAAGACTAACACCCACCCACCCCACCCCACCCCCCACCCCACGACATTGTCTATAACGGGGAAAATACTCAGGCATCAGCGTACCACCTAGAGTCATGGATATTTTTTCAGCTGGAACAGAGTAATACAAGTATGGTGTGTTTAAACAAAAAAGAGGACTGGAGAGGGACCAGCAGTTAAGAATTTTTGCTGTTTTGGCAGAGGACACGGGTTCAGTTCCCAGCAACCTCATGGTGGCTCACAACTTGTCTATAACTCAAGTTCCAGAGAATCCTGCGCCCTCTTCTGGCCTCTTTGGGAAATGCATGCATGTGGTGGCAAGCAAAACACTTATACACATAAAATGAAAACCTACACATCTTAAAACAAGTAGATAGATAGATAGATAGATAGATAGATAGATAGATAGATAGATAACAGAGACAAAGTCACCCATTGTTACTGTTGATGTCACAAGCGAATCCTCCCCTGCTCTGCTTAACCAACAAACCCTGCCATCAAACAGGAAATTTAAAAAACAAACGTCCACACTAGAGATTCCATACATAGCTTCTGCTATGGAAGAGTGACTGGAAGTCACAGTGGCAGCCATGCAAACATGCTATGTGCTTCCAACCTCTCACACCCACATGCACAAGAGGCATGGAGGCAGAAGGCTGAGAGGGTATCCACTCCAACGTGTGAACCAAGACACAGGAGCAAGTATTATGCAATCGAGCATTTAAATCTGAAGAAAAAAACAAAAACAAAAACCCACCATGGAGCAAGGGATACAGGATGTGATCAAACTGCTGAATAAGATTGAGAGGGCAAGCTAAGACCAAAGGAGATACAGGGGTGGAGAGCAAATAGTGGGGACCGCTTCAGAAAACAATAGACCCACTTTAAACAGAAAAAATTAGATGCAGCCAAAATTTAATTTGTAAGTGAGAAAAGGCCTGAAATCACATAAAACAAGAAGCAAAAATACTACATGTTCTCACGTAGAGTTAAGAAGGCCGTTCTCATGGAGGAGAATAAAGTGAGAGCCTGAGAGAAGGAGAGAGGAGCTAGAGCAGTGGTTCTCAACCCATGGGTCACGACTCCTACCCACCCATCGGAAAACACAGATATTTACATTATGATTCATAACAGTAGCAAATGTACAGTTATGGAGTAGCAATGAAATAATGTTATAGTTGTGGTTACCACAACATGAGGAACTGTATTAAAGGGTCACAGCATTGGGAAGTTTGTGAACCACTGCTCTAGAGGGATGGTGATGGACAGGTACAAAAACACAGACAGAAACATGCTGCTGTCCTAAAGCAAGCAGAGCAGGTGATTGTGGCTTAAAACAATTTAGTGCATATTTTAGAGATGAGTTTGTAGATGAGACACACAGAGAGAGAGGGGGGGGAGGGGGCGGAATACTATTTGCCCTCCTGTGATCATTACACACTGTATGTTTGTCTGGAATTATCACATTACACCCAAACATGCAGATTTATTATGCACTAACTAAACATTCCTTGAAAAGCAAAACGTTGCAAAGCGACTGGACAGTAGAGAATCATACACAGGGCAGATGTCGGCAGTAACACAGAGGGTAGAAAACACAATAACAAGATATCTGTAGAAACAGTGGGAAAAAAACAGTTGAGTCAGCAAAGGGGAGGGCGTACTGTGTCCTAGGAAAATACAGAACAAACAATGTGTGGTGAGACAGAGCCTAAGAATTCTGAGCTTCGCGGATAACGAATTCTTTAGGCACCCAGCCAAAAGAAGCCATCTGCTTCCGGTGGGGGTGGGTAGGGAGCTAGGTATTTGTCCAGCTTCTGAGTCTCATGAAAATATTCACTGTTGAAGGACAGGGGAAATCACATCTATAGGATCCTAAACGTTTTTAAAAAGTGACCCAGGAGGTTTCTTTTTCAAAGTTTTAATTTATGAATTTTATATATATATATGTATGTATATATATATATATATATCTTCATGTATGTATGGGTGTGGAGATACCTATGGAGGCCAGAGGAGGGCACTGGGAGTCAAGGAGGCTGGGAGCTGCCCAATATGGGTGCTAGGAACTGAACTCACATCCTCTGGAAGAGTAACAAGTGCTCTTGACTATGGAGCCCTCTCTCTAGTCCCAAGACTTTTCAATACTCACCAACCTGTCATTCAGCTAGAGCACACAGTAGTCTGAGAGACCATAAAAGCAGTGCCTTAGTAAGATTCGCATAAGGTAAAATTTCTAGACAAAGCCTAAAACAGCCATTAAAATTGAACTTCTGATAAATAATAACAGCTACCACACTACTAGTGATAATGATAGAGATAGTGTATTGAACATACTTAAAAACTATCCTTAGAAAGTACTTGATTTTTATCTAAACTTCAAATTTCATTAGATTTGTGTTTTGTTTGCTAATGCTGGCACCCAGAATACAAACATTTTGGGGAATCAATTTATTTGAGGAAATTCATCTATGTAAGTGCTAATTTGTGACAAGAGAAAATTTTAAAATGAATTTGGAATTGCTAGTATATGAACCCGATATTTTAACATAGACCTAAGGAGGAAAAGAAAGATGAACTGTAGTTGGGGGGGAAATTCATAAATACATACCACGAGCCTAAAATCAGTGGTCCTCAACCTGTGGGTTGTGACCCATCAAATGACCCTTTCACAGGAGTCACCTAAGACCATTAGAAAACACAGATATTTACATTATAATTCATAACAGTAGCAAAATTAAAGTTATGAAGTAGCAATGAAAATAATTTTATGGTTGGGGTCACCACAACATGAGGAACTATATTAAAGGGTCACGGTGTTAGGAAGGTTGAGAGCTGCTGAACAGAATACAAACCACACAATATTAATGTGCAGAGATACATATAAAAGTCGCATTGCTTAAATTTTTAGCAACACCCACAAAACATCAGCGGGAAGATGGAAGCTGTGAGAGGGTGTAAGTGAGCCGATACCCACAGTTTCTAGCCAGGATCTGATGGGCACAGCTCTGTCCCTCAGATGTTTTGTGAAGAGTTGGAATTGGAGTTAGCAGCAACCCACATCTGTGGCTGGGTTGGGCTCTCAGGCCAGCACGGAAGAAATCATGCTTCATGCAGCACTGTTATCCAACCAGGAAGGCAAATCTAAACCAGATTCAACAATATATGAGAGCCACTGAGTCACGGGACTACCAAGCACATGCTGTGAGCCACCATGGTGGATTTGAAGCAGGGCACAGCCTTGTTATCCAGGACTAGGTTTCTCTCTGCTTTGTCTTTCCTGGTTTGTAAAGCAGCTTCCGCTCAGAGGCAGAAAGAAACCTGGCTGCAAGACGCCTTCCTGTCTGCCACCTTACCCAAGGATCTAGACTGGCCATCTTCCTTTGGCTCTGTCAAAAGCAGAGAAGAGCCATCCTCCTTGCACCCCAGGGAGTTCTCAAAGCCCTTCATCTTTGGTACAGACTGGGCTATCCACGCTATTTCTCTTGGGGTGGAGGTGACCACGGATGCTGATCACCTCAAGTGTGAGTCAGTCTCACTCCTAGAACTGGGAGTAGAGATAATTCTGAACATTCCGGAACCATGCTGATGTAGAACAGATTCGTACAAGAAAATGCAGCCCATTATAGAAGGAATGAGAATTGAGCTTGGACACAGCCACAATGTCCACTCCGGCCTCTATGGTCTAGGCAGCTTAAAACATCCCAAGGAAAGTGCTTAACTGGAAACCAGTCTCTTGTTTCTCTGTACGTTCATCTCAGCAATTGTTTTCCCACTGTCCTGAAATGTGGCTCTTTCCCTAGAGGGAACAGAAGGCTGGGGGTGGTTGGCTAATGGTGCTAAGTCCCATGCACGGCAGAGAGGCGCTCTGAGCTATTGCACAGCAAGGGACTATAGGTAATGATGACACGTTGTTTATTTTTTTTAAAGCCATAAGAAAGGGTTTCCAATGTTTTTATTGTAAAGATATGAGGGCTAGGTTTTTTTTTCCTGGTTTCAACATTACACAAAGCATACGAACCTCAAAACATCACATTGCACCTCATAATATTTATAATTTTTATATGTCAGTTAAGATTAAAAGTATATACATAGGGCTTTTTTCTTTCTTAAGTTCCAGATAGGGTTGTTGACTTTCTCTAAAGGGCTGTGTAATATAAAAAGTGTGTATTCTGGCTAGGTGTGATGGCACTGACCACTAATCCCAGCACTTGAGAGGCCAAGGCAGACAGAGCAGGAGTTCAAGGCCAGTACGGGCTACACAGGGTGAGTCTGTAGAATAAAATGGAGTTCATGTCCAAAAACAATGATCCCAAATCCAGCACAATGGGAATACAGATTGCCAGTCCATCACCCTTCACCCTCCTTCTACAGCTGAGGGAAGAGTAAAAGGTACCCTCCTCAGCAGGGCATGGTGGTGTTGCTTTTAAATCCAGCACTAGGGAGGCAAAGGCACGTGGATCTCTGAGTTCAAGGACAGCCTGCTCCACAGAGTGAGTTTCAGGTCAGTCAAGGCTAAACGGAGAAACTGTCTTGGGAAAAAGAAAAAAAAGTTACCTTCCCTATTTATATGACTACCTACCTTTTCCTCTTTTGAGTAGCATGCCAAAAGACTCAGAAGACCATGGAACTAAAACAAAACTATATATGTATGTATGTATGTATGTATGTATATATCTCATCATATACACAAATGATAAGAAAGGGTGAAAAGCTTTTTATTACAAAAAAAGAAGAGTGTGACGATGGCCCAGTCAGTGACACACCCAGTGGATGCCCAGAGACACAGGGAGCACCAGGTGGTATGTACCTGTAGTCCCAACACTAGGGGATAAGAGTGTCCCAAAGCTTGCCGCCCAGCCAGTGTAGCCAATTGGAGAGCTCTTAAAAAAAGAGGAGAGTAATGGAGGACACACACACACACACACACACACACACACACACACACACACACACACTGGGATGGGCAGAGAAAAACCAGAAGGCAAAACATACTAATGAGAGGATCGGGGCAGGGAGAAGTATTAAAGTCATAGCTGACTTAAGAGTAAGAAAATGGGGACCAGCAGAAAGATTGCTCACAGTCCCAAACCTTGCAGAATGTGTGTGGACATGAAGGAAGGGGTGTAGCAGGGGAAGGGGATGGGCATGCCTGGCTGACCACCCTCCTCCCCCTGATAGGGTCTGCACCCAGGAACTCTGATAACAAAGCGCTAATAAACAAATGTAGAAGAAACTCCAGATGTATTTTACCAGGTGGGTGTCATTATACTGGACCATTAAAACTCAATAAATTATGATGAGTAAGCAGTAACACAGATACATTTTTGTAACTATGTAGTAATAAAGCACAAAATAGTAAAAATAGAAGCAAACAAACAAAAATCCCAAGTACTTGGTAACTAAAAAGGAAAAAAAATGAAAAATATCTTGTTATTTTTGGTTAAGGGCAACATTCAAACTAGAACATTTCATTTATTTTCTCAACCAGAACACACCTCTAAAGTCTTATGAGGAGAGGATATTATTGCTAAAGAAGAGACCTTCCGAGTCTCTATCATGTCATAAAAATATAATAATAAACAAGGCATTCAAATCACAGAGCTGAGAACATCCTTAGCTTCATGAGTGAACCCATTTGTGGAGGGCAGTTGAAAAAAAAGCAGATTAATCCAAAGGAAGGGGAAGCTGAGGAAGGAGACATGTGTGTTCCTCAGCAGAGCAAGTCAGACCTGGCACAATGTAAAAGCATGTATTGTTAAACTCTGGGAAGAATTTGAAAACATGCTGAAAATGAAAAGTTCTTCCTGGGGAAACGTAAATGACCAAACTTGACATCCCCCCACCAAGATGACCCAGATAGAGCCAGTAATCATGTACAAAATGGAAACATTTTAATTCTTAAAGAATAGAAAGAAGCTATGATTTCTAGGTATCCAGGCACACATCTATAATCCCAGTAGTTGGGACAGGGAGGCTAGCGGATCAGGAGATCAGGATCATCCTTGGCTATATAGTGAGTTTGAGTCAGCCTGGGTTACCTGAAACCCTGTATCAAAGGAAGGAGGTGGGGGAGAAGGAGGGCACTGATACTATTATTACTTCAGAAAAGAGAGAAGACAGGAAAATTACTTTTCAAATTCACCTCTAGAATTAGAGGTTAATTTCACTGATACTGAGGCAAAAACCCTAGTGTCATACTAATGAATGGAAGTTGCCAAATGAATTCATAAAATAATACATCACAACCAAACACATTTTAGTCTAAGCAAAGAAGGATGGTTCCAGTTTAGCTAATTCATATTATTATTATTATTATTATTATTATTATTATTATTTGAGATGAGGCCCGTCATTGGCCTAGAACTTGCCAAACAGTTCAGGCTGGCTGGCCAGCAGACCCCAGGGATATGTCTATCTACCTTCTCAGTGTGTGATGACAATCATGTACCACCATGCATGGCATTCTATGTTTATGAGTGTTTTGCCTGTATGTCTATCGACCATGTATGTTCAGGGATCATGGAGACCGGAAGAGGGTGTCAGATCCCCTGAAACTGGAGTTATAGATGGTTGTGAGCCATAATGTGAATACTAGGAACTGAACGCAGGTCTTTTGAAAGAGCAACCAGTGCTCTTAACCGCTGAGCCATGTCTCCAGTTTCCCATGCTTGACAGTTTTGTGACATGGCCTCTGGTGATGGAATTCCTGTCCTGGTGTTTTCCAGGCAAGTGCTTTACTGACCGAGCTAGCTCCCCAGCCACCTCAAGCTCCCCATCCACCCCAAGCTCCCCAGCCACCTCAAGCTCCCCAGCCACCTCAATATCCAATAGCAGTAAAAGATTACTTTCTTGACACTCTCTTACTCACAGGCTCCCTGAAATGTAACTAAATGATCAACAGAGAAACAGCCATATGCCCGTTAATGAAGGTGGAGGTAAGGAACTTGAGACATCTAGGATCTCCATTGTGCTACACTAATCTGCTCCAGTGATGCCAAGAGGCAGAGTTGGTTAAGAAAATGACATGGCCGGGCAGTGGTGGTGCATACCTTAAATCCCAGGAGGCAAAGGCAGGCCTTGTCTACAGAGCTAGTTCCAGACATTTCCAGTTCTGTTAATACTGAAAAAACCCTGTCTTTGTCTTGAAAAACAAAAAAAGTAAAGGAAAGACAAAAAGAAAACCTGAAAACCAGGCTCCCGGAAAATACAAGAGAACCAATATGAGACCTATGAGAAGTAGTGATATCTGCATACATCAAAATCAGTCCTTTTTCTTTTTTGAGGCAGGGTCACCTGTAGGTTAGGCTGGCCTCAGACTTACTGTGTGGCAAAGGATGACCCTGAACTTCTGATCCTCCTGCCTCCACTTCCTTAGTGTTGGGATTATGGGTAAGTATCACTGCACCTATTGCAAGGATTATGTCTTTATTACGTCACCAGCCTGCGATGGTGTCCCAGCCTAAAATAGTGGGCGTGCCCTTCCACAGGTCTCTCTCCCTCCCCGTATTCCTTCTGTCTTCCGTGCGGTGTCTCTCTCTCTCCTAATAAAGCTCTAGAAAGGTAACCATGGCTCGTGATTCTTCTGCCACAGCAGCATCCAGCACTCTCTTCTGTTGGCATGGCCACCGCTTAACTAACACCTATATTTCATTTTGTTTTATTTTTTATTATTCTTATTTTTTTCTTATTTTATTTTTATTATTGTGCTAAGGATGGGGAAGCTAAGGCTTGGTGAAAGTTGGGCAAGCACCTTGCCAACTGAGGCTCCATTCTCAGCCCCAAATCAAAGTCTCTCCCAGCACATACATGGCAGGACAGCTCTTCAGGAGATACACACATTACTCATAATATTAGCGACTAACATTTGTGAAGTGGCTCCTATGTAGCAACACTTTTCAAAATACTTTAACTAAGGACTCTTAGTCTAACCAGCCTCACCATGAACAAAAACACCTTACCTTGAAAGAGGGGGGAAACAACAACAACTCTGAAACAGAAATTAAAATTTTTCTAGAAAGCAGAAACACAGAGAGCCTGGTTACTCAGACTATGTAAGTTACTTGGGTTAGTTGAGCCTCAGCTACCACACCTGTGAACTGGGTGTGTCAGTAGCTTTTATTTAATGGTCTTGCTCTAGCATAGGAATCAATACCTGTAAAGTGCTTAGAACATAGGAGTGTTTGCTGTCCTGTCGGTTTAGTAAGAAGACACCTGCAGTGGCATGGGGTATATACCTTGTCCCAACCACTAGGAAGCTAAGGGAGATAGATGGATCACTGGAGCCCAGGAATTTGAGATCAGAGGGGCTACAGGAAAGAAGAGTGGGGAGAGGAAGGATTGGAAAGCAAGCATAATGCACATATATGTGAAAATTCCATAATGAAACCTATTACTTTACATGATAGCACATTCATAATACATACAAGAATCAAAAATTAGAAATCAATAATAATAGGTTCCCCCCAGCCCAAATAAAAGCCTAAAATGGACATGGTTTAGAAAAAGGAAACTTCAGAAGTTTATCAAGGCATGCAAACACTTTTCCACTCCTCAACACACGGGCTAAATCTTTGTTGCCAGGCCATGCTATTGGGAAGGGGCGCAGCCTTTAAGACTTGAGGCATGGAGTGGGGCATTTCCAGCTGTGGGATGTGTGCCCTTGAAGGGGCCTATGGGACCACAGGCTCTTCCTCACTTTTGCTTCAGTACTGATGGGGACAGGGTTCTCTCTGCAGCCACATCTTCTTCACTGTGACTGTGCTACCTTCCCCAGGGCAAACCTCCAGAACAGAAAGGGAACATAAACCTTCTGTTTTTACACCGACTGACTGAGGTATTTGTTACAGTAATGGAAAACTGACTAACACACATTCCTATTTATTAGTGCAGTTTAGTCTCCACAGGTTCTTGCCACACTAATTATGGAATGAACGTTGAAGTGATTCACGGTGACTCAGAGCCTGTAGAAGAGGAAGTGAGGTGGCCTCCTTAAGCCAGGGCATTCTCCACAGCCGCAGAGAATTAGGGAAGAGTTCTGTAGGGAGTGGAGTGCTAATTAACCTCTCCACAGTGTGAAGCCATGAACCCCCTGGTGAAAGTCTTTCCTTCTCTAAGCTTTTTATGGCCCCAACATACAGTCTTATTTTTGTCAGTATTTTCTGTTACCCTAAGAGGCCAGTCTTAGTTGAGGTTTCTGTTGCTGTGATGAAACACCATGACCAGAAGAAAGCTGGGGAGGAAAGGGTTTATATTCAGCTTACACTTCCACATTGTAGTCCATCATTGAAGGAAGCCAGGACAGGAACTCACAGAGGGCAGGAACCTGGAGGCAGGAACTGATGCAGAGGCCATAAGGAGTGCCGTTTACTGGCGCTCCCCATGATTTACTCAGCCTGCCTTATAGAACCCAGGACTACCAGCTCAGGAGTGTCCCCATTCACAATGGGCTGGGCCCTCCCTCATCAATCACTAATTGAGAAAATGCCTTACAGGCTTGCCTACAGCTGGATCTTATGGAAGGCATTTTCTCAATTGAGGTTCCTTCCTTTCAGATAATTCCAGTCTGTGTCAAGTTGACACAAAACTATACAGTACAAGCCTAGTCTCACCTTTTTTTTTTTTTTTTTTTTTGAGACAAAACAAAATTTCTCTGTGTAGCCCTGACTGTCCTGGAACTCACTCTGTAGACCAGGCTGGTCTCAAATTTAGAGATCTGCCTGCCTCTGCCTCCCAAGTGCTGGGATTAAAGGTGTGTGCCACCACACCAAGCTTAATACTTACATCTTAAAATAACAGACTTCATTTTTAGAGCAGCTTTTTTGCTCTGAAAAAAAAAATTAAGCACAGAAACATGCTGCTGAAATTCTGATAGGAATCACATTGGATCTATAAATGCCTTTGGGGAGAGTGGATTTTCTAACATTCCATGTCCCAGCCCATGGCCGAGGAATATCTATTTGCCTCTGGCTTCTTTAATTTAGTTCATCAATATCTTGGAGTTTTCAGTATACAAATCTTTTATCTCCTTTGTTTGTGTGTATGATATTGTAAAGTAGTAAGAAATATGTCTTTTGTCTTAGTCTTCTGGTAGAACTTTTAAACCGTTGGGATTTTTGAGTGACAGGGGATAGGGAGGATCTCTTACATTCAGAGTGAGCTTCTTACCACCTTGCTGGGCTTCTCCCAATGGAGTGGGTCTTGAGGGATGAGTACTGGGTCTTGAGGGATGAGTACTGGGTCTTGAGGGATGAATATTGGTCTCAAGAAAAGCCATCCATGTAATTAGAACAAATCGTGGTGTCTGTGGGAGTGAGAGAACCAATCACCCATAGCTAATGATTTAATCACTCTCAACTACACAACAGAGCCTCATGAATTCTTACATGTTTGAGACTTAATTTCTTCCATGGTATCCATACATACATGGGTGCTTTCTGTGTCTATCTCCAGCTAGGTCTAGAGCCTCACAATCTCCTTGTGCAAGCTTTGTTTGGCTTTGATGTCAGGATAATTTGCCCTCATCAAATGAACTTAGACATATTCTTACCTCTTAATTTCTTTAAATGGTTTGAGAAAGATTGACATTAATTTTTCTATTGAGAGCTATGGGAAGGTTTTTGTGGGCTTTTTTTTTGGTAAATGAGTAATTTTTACCCCACTGCTTTAAATTTCCCTTTGCCTTTGATTCTGACAATTTATCTTAACATTTCTTCATGTGGAATTCCCTGGGTTCATCTTATTTGGGTACTTTGGGTTTTCTGGATCTGTGAGTCCACTTCTTTCTTCATATTTGAGAAATTTGTAGCCATTATTTCTTTGAATAAACTTTCTCTCATTTTTCTCTCTTCCTTTTTGACTTCTGTAAAGAAAATACTGGTCACCTTGATGGTCCCATAAGTGCCTGTTAGTCACTTTCCCTTGACGATAATAAATACTTGAGATAGTAAACCCCTTGCATGAAATGGGCAGTTTTGGAGGTTCCAATGCATGTTCTGCTGTCATGGTGAGGCGGCACATCACAGCCAGGAGCCCGTGGAAGAGAAAAAAATGCTCACCCCAAGACTGGAAAATAAAAGAGAGAAAGGAATGGGGGTCCTATAATCCCCTTCAAAAACATGTCTCCAATAGCTGCCAACCTCCAACCCAGTCTCACATCTTCAAATTTCCAGTTTCCAACAGCAAGCCTTTATTTAACTCACAGACCATTGGGATTACTTTAGACCCAAACTTTGAGGGTCCCTTAGTCTTTCTTCCCTTTTTCTTCCTCTTTCTCCCTCCTCCTTTTAAACCCCTCCTCCCTCTCTCCACTTCTCCTTCCACTCCTCCTCCTTGTCTCCCTTTTCCCATCCCTCTCTTCCCCTTCTTTTTTCTCCCCTGCTCATCTTCCTCCTCCTCCCTTCCTCGTCTTCCTTCTTTCTCCTCCTTCCCCCTCCCTCCTTTTCCCCTCTTCTTGCTTTTCTAAGGATAATTCCCAGCAACTTGTCTTGACTGGCTGGCTCGATCCTGTCTCCTGATGAATTCCTCCAGTGAATTTTCCAATTTAGTTATTATATTCTCCTGCTCCACGATTTTTGTTTTTCTTTGTTGGGATTCTCATTCATATATTGTTTGCCTGACTTTAGTGTATGTCTTTATGATGGCTCTTTTGAATTCTTTATCAGTTCAATCATACATGTCCATTTCATTAGGGTCAGTTTATGGAAACTTGTCCCTTTGTTTATCAAATGATCTAGGGTTGATTCTACTTGACTCTCTGTGTCGGGGTCTGTTTTATAGACAAAACAGCCTCCGATCCCAGTCTTCATAGGCTAAAGATTCTCACAAACTAGCCTGACCAGAGTTTCTGAAAGTTTATTAGACCTTTGTGTTTGACCAATCTGCTCTCTTAGTTCTTCCTGACATCCAGATTCAACTCCCTTCAGTGACATCCAGATGTCTAGGTAGTCAACCTCCCTTCAGTGCTCTTAGACATAGGGGACTAGAATCAGTTTATCAGGCAGAGCCCAGAGAAGTTAGGCACCTAGGGGTATGGTGTACCTCTTTCCATCCTCATGTAAAAGCTGAAAGCTGAGATTTAGTCTAATTGCTTTGCACTGAGCTGGAAGAAATCACTGTGGCAGATACTATATAGAACCTGTACTCTCATTATTCCCAGGGAGCTGGAGTCTACCATGTCCTAGTAGCACTCCAGCAGAAACCACCCTACTGCGGAAGACATCACACACTTCAGACACAGGACCCAAAGAACCCTGAGCTGGAGCTGATTTGAATGACCCCTTCCTGAGGACTGGTTTTCATGGTGCCAGAAGGCACCACGCAAGCTTCCAAAGGAGAGAGATAGCCAAGAGTCGTACTCAGCTATGATGCCTATGCATCATCATATCAAGGACCAGCATGGCACGATAACCCTAAGGGTGCAGTAGTGGCACACACACCTTAGCAGTAACCAACAGCTCTCTAATTGGACTTGACTATTACTCAGTGATAGTGAAATCATGATTTTGGGGGGGAGACTCTACAACTACTAATTTACTAAGCCCTAACAACAATTTATAAACATTTTTCCTTATACCCATAGATAAGTGTAGTCTTGACCTCTTATCAAGGAAACTTCTCTTTGGAATAGATGAAGACCACTACAGAAAAACCACAATCAATTAAAATGTAGAGTTGTGGAGCCCAGTCCCTACTGATACATCTACAAAACAGTCCAACACTTACAGCTCTGGGAACCTTGCAGAAGAGAGCATAGAAAGATTGTAAGAGGCAGAGGGCCAGAGATTGCTGTAAGGGTGTGTCTCCTAGTAACATCAGAAGCTACATCCATAAAGCCTCAATATTATTACCACCCAAACAGGAGATGAACAAGGATGACCCAAGATGCCTCACCACTACACAAAGAACTACAGACAATTGAGTAAAGCAGGATTGGGAGAGAGTGGTCCTCCCCAGGGAAGAGCACATGAATTAGATATTCAGTACAAAATGATAAGCCCTGAAAACACACATACAAGTAACATTATATGGACTCAACAGTTTATATTTAGGAATATGTATGTATATACAAATACATATACGCTTGCAATAATCATTAGTGGATACAGAGGCCATGAATTTGAAGGAGAGTTGGGAGGGGTGTGTGGGAGGATTTTGAGGGAAGAAAGGGAAGGGAGAAAACTTGTAATTAAATTGCAATCTAAAAAACAAACAAACAAAAACCAAACACTCTTAGGCTAGTTGTGGACTCTAAGTATCCCGAAAATGACATTATGTACTTCTCTGTGTCTCATTAGCACTCAGAACTCTACACTAGAAAGCCCCTAAAACATTGACTCTTGGATGTGTGGTGCACATTTGATATTTCTATTTCCTTTGCTTATTACATTCTTTTAAATTTTGCTCATGTTATCTTATGACAGGAAAAGTTTTACATGATTTTTATAGTAGAATTTGTACTTGTAACTCGTAACAAATTCATCCTTAGTTTTTCAATAAGGCCTTTTGTTACAGTTTTCTATGTGAGATTTACATTTTTGCAAACACCATCTTTCAATAATATTTGTTGTTCTTTTACACTTTGCCTTGAGTAAAATGCCTTTACATGACCATCAACTTCATATTCTTATTTTATTACTTTTAACTTTCCTAATGGATCATCACATTTCACCTTCATCTGAAAATTTTTACAATTCAATAGGTCCACTTTTCCCTATCTACATAAAATATTATTGATATCTGATTTCCATTTTATAACACTTGGCAAAAATGACTTGCATATACCTCCAGGACCTTAAATTTTCTAGCTTCAAGCTCTTATATGGAGCCATGTCTAAGAATTATCATCAACATTTTCTTAAGTCCCTCACATTTTTTGGCATATAAAAATTCACAGGTATAACAGTGTGTGTCTGTAATCCCAGCACTAGGGAGGTTGAGGCAGGAGAATTGTGAAGTCAAGGTCAGGCTGGGATAGATAGTGAGACCTTTAAAAATAAAATAAGAAAATAAAGCAAAGAGAAAGATTCTTTAATCTGCCACTCAGAAATTTTTCATGTCTTGAAAGTTGTTCTTCAGATCCATAAAGAACTGGTCTCCTGTCTTCCATCTCCCCATTTCCCGCACCTACTTGTGAGAAGTCACCACATCACATCACTGTCTATAGCAGCACTGTTCACAACAGCTAAGCTATGAGAACAACGTATGTATCCAGCAAAGGGTAGAGAGAATGTGATGCACACACACAATGGAATAGTGTTCTGCCATAAAAAAAATTATATAGAAAGTGGAAGTAAAACTATCTAGAGAAAAGGGGAATCAATGGGACTGGGGAGGCAGGAGAAGAAGGCACAGTGGGGTGTGAGATGAATATGCTCAACATACCAAGTATATGTGTGTATATCTATATTTAAAACTATGTCTGTATCTATATCACCTGTATCTATCCATTCACCTATCTACCTACTTATCTATCTATCTATCTATCTATCTATCTATCTATCTATCTATCTATCTAACATCTATCTATCATCTATCTATCTATCTATCTATCTATCTATCTATCTATCTATCTATCTAATTATCTATCTATCTATCTATCTATCTATCTATCTATCTACCTATTTACCTATCTATCTATACATCTATCTATCTATCTATCTATCTATCTATCTAACTATCTATCTATCTATATCTGTATATCTATATATCCATATCTATATCCATTTGGAAGCTTGAAAAAATAAGTGGTTTCTATAGTAGAAGGAGCACAATGACCAAGAAGATGCTCTTTCCTGGAATATCAAGACTCTACCATGCTTAGCCCAGAAAGGATACAGTAAAGAAGACAATTTTATATGTCTATATAAACTATAGAAATAAAAAATTATAAAAAATGGGCATTAGTCTATCTGTGATTGGCTTAATCAGTTTAATATGACTATCTCTGGTCCCATCAATTTTGCTGCAAACAATGAATGGTTTTTTTGGGCAGAACACTATTCCATTGTGTGTGTGCATCACATCCTCTCTACCCTTTGCTGTATGCATAGGTTGGTCTCACAGCTTAACTGTTGTGAACAGTGCTGCCATAGACAGCGATGTGCAAGTGCCTCTGTGATACAGGGACTTGGAGGACTTTGGGCAAACACCTAGGATTGTGTCATATGGAAAATCTATTGCTGGTGTTTTGAGAACACTCTATACTGACTTCCACAGTCGTTGGACAAATTGGCATTCCCACCAGCAGTGCATAGAGTCTGCCTTTTGGCCACCTCCTCATCAGCATTTGTTGGTATTTGTTTTTGTAGCGATTGCCATTCTGACTGGGGTGGGATGAAATCTCAGTGTGGTCTTGATTTGCATTTTTCTTTGGTGGCTATTATGTTGAACAGTGTTGTTAAACATTTTTCATGGGTTTGTCGGCCATTTGTATTTCCTCTTTTGAGGATGGTCTGTTCATTTAATTAGCCCATCTACTGACTGGGTTGTTTGCTTTCTTTCCTTAGTTTCTTGGTTCTTTCTAGATCCTAGATCGCCTGTCAGGTGTATAACTTGTGAAGGCTGTAAGCTGTCTCTTCATTTAACTGTAGAAGTAATTTTTTAATACTTTTTTAAGAATACAAAAGTCAGTGATGAAATATTTAGGGCCTTTACAGTTAGGCCTCCCTGACTGGAAGCAGACTGCAAAAGAACTTCCAAGAACAGGTCAGCCTCGCCACCCTGATCTCCCTAACGGCCACTCAGAGAGGCTCACACCCTGCTGGCCACTCAGAGGGGTTCACCCTCTGGTGGCTCCTCAGAGGGGCTCACACCGCAGATCAGGTGGAGTTCAGAAAGCCTTCTAGACTTGCGAGCAAATGCATTTGGAGCACCGCGGCTTGATGTAGGCTTGAGGAATGATATCGTACAGTGCTCTGGGCATGAAGGATAGATACAGTGCCGTGCCCCAGCGGACCCCGGAATTGGGGAGCTGCTACACTTTATGACACCCACTTCCCTACAGGAAGCAGAGGGAGCAAAAGTAGACAAGAACCACATTTGGAAACTTGGTTTAAGAAATATTTTCTCTTGGAGTGTGTGCATATAATCCTGACATACTGTGTCCGTGTGTTTGTTGATATTTTATATATGCAGTGACTACTTTTCTATATGCAGTTATTCTATCATCCATGGCACAGCTAAGAACGTGATCTCTCCAAGATAAGGAAAGTGGAGGCTTCTAATATTTTAGCCCCTATTTTATGTGATGAAAGTGGGAATGTTGAAATATAAAATGACT
>CABHPQ010000745.1:44795-58524 GCA_902168405.1 Peromyscus aztecus | reverse complement strand
TCATGCTGACACCTAAGATGTTCGTGTTTTGAGCCTAGCATGTGTTTTGACTGAGAACTGTGTCCTCTCTGGTGTCTGACCTTTCTCTGGGAGAGGGGGCTGTCCCAAGAAACTGCTTATGCCTTAACCAACTCACAGCTATCCGTCAGGGAACCTGGCTCTGCTTATCGCCCGCCAAGGAGTCGCAAGGGTCACGTACATTGTTCTAGAAGACTGTGTAAATAAAAAGATCCGGGGCCTTGTCAACAACTCTGGCCATGCCACCTTCTACAACGAGGATGGAGGGCTCTGGTAAGTTTGAGTCTTCAGACGCTACCACTGAGGCCATGTGGAAGCTGTATGGTGGCCATTTGGTCCCTGTCTCCTAATCTGTGCATGTTAGAAACATGAGAAGGGGTTCCACGAAGGACTAGAACAGACCCTGCCCGCAGAAGGTGTCATAGCATTCCCCAGCGTAAAAGAGCAATCATGGCCTCTGTGACCACAGGCCACTGACTTCACCCCTGAACACTTCCCAAGAGCCCAACCTTGTGAGAACTGCCCCAGAAGGCCCTGGGGCCCACTATTTTAGGAACCTAGGAGTGAGGCTTAGGGACACACACATCATATACAGAATCCAGGGTCAAAGGGCACATTCTAAATATTTCATTAAGATCCAACTTGTTTCTTAAGTCTCTAGTTCTGGTAATGGTAAAGCTTTCTCTCTCCAGTTCAAGGGCGCTAGGTCCCCTCAAACTGTCTCTTAGCCTTTCTAAGTGCTCAGTACTTCCTGTTCCAACGGAAGAGATGACAGTGTGGAGGAAACGTATTATCTCCTGGGTTAACCTGTTTTCATCAAAATCAAATGTGCTGTTATTTCTAAAAGTCTACCCTCGTCCACCTGGCCTTGGCTTTCCATGCCATTTCCTGGTTGGCTTCTTTACCCTTGAGAGCTGTCTGCTCTCCTCTGATGGTCCCCTGTGCAGAACATGCTGTCTGCAAAGTCAGCTCCTGGGCGCAGGGAGCACAGGGCCTTGAGGCAAACAACGCTGTGAATGGTCACCAATCTTGTCTGGTGACATGCAGTGGGGTCTCTTCTCTCTGAAGTTTGTTTTTTTTTTAAAGATTTATTGATTTATTATGTATACAGCATGTATGACTGCAGGCCAGAAGAGGACACCAGATCTCATTACAGATGGTTGTGAGCCACCATGTGGTTGCTGGGAATTGAACTCAGGACCTCTGGAAGAGCAGTCAGTGCTCTTAACCTCTGAGCCACCTCTCCAGCCCCTCTCTGAAGTTTTAAGGCCAGAAGAGAACTGGAAAAAAATCAAGGATCTGGTCACTGTAGGTGAAGAAACTTGGACCCGAAGGATGACCACCACCTGCCCTGAGTTGTACATAAAATTAGAGGCACCAGATCTTAGGACATTTACTCTTCCTGATAAAACGTTAGTCTAGAAGTCATCGACTAGCAGCAATAACCCTAAGGTCTGTCAACACTCAGAGGGCAGAGAGATGGTCAGAGCAGGGGTGAGAGCTGACTCCATCCTCAAGAGTCTGCTCTGTGGGCCTGGGATACACAGGGTGGGGAAGAGCGCTGCTGAGCTCTCCAGGGAGCACAGGAGAGGAGGCCGTGCTACCTAAGGCCAAGGGAAGCCATGACTGAGCCTAAAGCCAGAACCTGGACTTGGGTGCTCGTTCCTTGTTGGAATCTCTCTACCCCACTGTCTTAGTTAGGATTACTACGGCTGCAATGAAACCCCATGAGCAAAAAGCAAGTTGGGAAGTGTTTATTACACTTCCACATCACTGTTCATCAAAGGAAGTCAGGGCAGGAACTCAAGCAGGGCAGGAACCTAGAGACAGGAGCTGATGCAGAGGCCATGGAGGGGTGTTGCTTACTGACTTGCTCTTTATGGCGTGCTCAGCCTGCTTTCTTATAGAACCCAGGACCACCAGCCCAGGGATGGCACCACCCACAGTGGACTGAGCCCTCCCCCATTAACTGCTGATTAAGAAAATGCCCTATAGGCTTGCCTACAACGGGATCTTATGGAGGCATTTTTCTCAGCTGAGGTTCCCGCCTCTTAGATGACTTTAGCTTGTGTCAAGTTGACATAAAACTAGCCAGCACACTCACCCTGTGGGCCTAGGCAGAAAAGGGAGAGTGGGAGGGGCGGGGCAGGGGCCGTGACACAGGAGCGCTGTATCCCAGGACCCAGCACCAGACATGGTTTCTGACCCATCTCCTTCTCCCAGGTTGAGCCTGAGCAAACTCCTGGGCTACTACTTTCCCAACGGCAAGCGTCAGAAGGCCTGGAACTGGTGGAATCTGAGCGTCCACGTGCATGCCCCCCCTATCATGCGCATCACTTTGCAAGTCAACAAGTACGTCCATATACAAATAAGGAGCCAGGACAAGGTCCTCTTCTTCTTCTTCCCCCCGCAACAGAAGAAGATGTGTTTAAACATGGGCACCAAGTTCAAGGTAAAGGCTTCACTCCCCCAACCAGAAATCAGTGAAAGGGAATATGAGAAGGGATCAGGGTGAGGGAAAATATACAGCCTCCAAGAACACACGCTTGATGGCCTGCTTCCTCCAGCCAGGCTGCACCTCCTGCTCTTCATCACGCCCAATTACAATGCCATCATGTTCAAACTCCATCAAGGGATTGATCCACATCTAAAAATCACCGTCACACATACAAAAGTGTGCTTTAGTACTCTCCAAGGTAACTCTCAGTCCAATCAAGAGGACAATCTTGTCTTAGTGTTTCTATTGCTGTGACAAAACACCATGACCAAAGCAAGTCGGGGAGGAAAGGGTTTGTTCGGCTCACACTTCCACATCCCTGCTCATTACTGAAGGAAGTCAGGACAGGAGCTCAAGCAGGGCAGGAACCTGGAGGCAGGAGCTGATGCAGAGGCCATGGAGGGGGGCTGCTTACTGGCTTGCTCACCTTACTTTCTTATAGAACCCAGAACCAGCAGCCCAGGGGTAGCACCACTCACAAAGGTCTGGGCTCTTCCCCCACCCCATCAATCACTAATTAAGAAATACACTACAAGCTCACCTACAACCCGATTTTATGGAAGCATTTTCTCAGTTGAGGTTCCCCCTCTCAGATGACTTTTGCCTGTGTCAAGTTAGCAAAAAAAAACTACCCAGCGCAACAACAAAGGTTAACCATGGTCTCAGTTAGGGTTTCAATTGCTGTTAAGAGACACCATGACGATAGCAACCTTTATAAAGGAAGACATTGAATTGGGGCTGACTTGCAGTTCAGAGGTTTAGTCCACTGCCATTATGGCAGGAAGCATGGCAGCGTGCAGGCAGACGGAGCCAAGAGTTCTACAGTCAGATGGGCGGGCAGCAGGAAGAGCGGGACACACACGTGACCAAGCCCAACTGCTTAAACCTCAAAACCCGCCCCCAATGACGCACTTCCTCCAACAAGGCCACGCCTACTCCAACAAGACCACACCTTCTAATAGTGCCACTTCCTATGAGTCTAGGGGAGCTACTTTCATTCAGACCACTACCATCTTGGCTTTTTTTCCTCACGCTCAGCCATATACACATGCTTTCAGGTAACATGCCAGCACCTCAGGATTGCACACCAGAGAAACCAACACACCAAAGAGCTGCCTGTGGAACAGACTCATGCTGTCAACACGCACGGCCCCACTTATCCACAGCAGCCCTGTGGGAAATTAAGGCCAGATGCAAGACAAGAGATCTAGCCTCTTTGGTCCTCCCCAAAAGCACTATTCTCACACACACACACACACACACACACACACACACACACACACACACACCAAAACGGCACCAAACAACAGCACAGACACAAGAGCTGCCTCACCTCCAGTTCTGCTGGAAAGCGGCGGCGGCAGCAGGTCACGTGACCACAGGAGAAGGCCGGGTGGACATTTGGGTCACAGCAAGAAGGGTACAGGTAGCGGGGCTAGGGAATGAGATCTGCCCTCAAGGGTGAAGGTTCCAGAGACCTTCATCTTGGCCACAGTGGGGCTTGAGCCCTGGGTGGGGACACGGCACCTGAGCAGCGTCGATCCTCACCCAGCCTTCTACACACCCCACAGTTTCTAAACCTGAAACTGCTTCAAGTCATGAAGAAGAAGGCAATCCTGGAGACAGACCCCCGCCCAACATCGTGGAAGATCCAGGCTCTTCTGGGGAAAATAAGTAAGAGTCTGAACTTCCTGACCCTGTCTGACTTGGAAGACTTCACACAGGTCGTCCAGGTGACGCTCAACAACCTCAGTGCAAGGAAATCTCGAATCTGGGTTTAGGGCAGCCACCACTGGGTCCCAGGCCTCCACTGCATGTCTTGGGAAATGAGAGACGTCGGGAGCTGCAGGGACCCCACAAAGACCCGTTTATGTCTTTGAGAGTCAGCTTGTCGTTCAGGACCTGACCCAGCTCCTTTGCTGAGAAAAAAAAAAAAAAAAAAAAAAGGTGGGGGTTGGTAAACAGAATCTGTGGCTGGGCACAGAGAAGGCTCAGTGGTCAGCCCTGACACATCAGCTCAGTAACATTGGTCACCATCTGTCCCCTTGTTTCTGTCCCAGCTGTACGGAAATTCTTCCCTGGCTGTCAGTACTTACTGTCCCTAAAGACACAGACCACCAGGCTCTGTCCATCATTATCTGTGTGTCTTTGGCAAGCAGCTTTTCCCCTTAGTTTCTCCATCTGTAAAATGGGCCTACAAAGAGGTCCTGCTGTGACTGAGTCGAGAGCATTGAATTCATTCGTGCAGGGTGTATCCCAGGGAGTGAACCCGCACAGCCAGCATCACTGCAATTACTTGTGGCGAGGCCCCGCCTCCAGGGTGCATCTCTTAGTTAAGGCTGGGGGTCTGCATTTCCCTTGGTTGACAGGGTCATCCCCCATCCTCTGTCCTGGGTCTTTTTTGTCATGATTCTAACTACCATTTGCCCAGCCTGTGTCATAAGCTAGTTGGGCCACTTGGCTCTGTGTCGTAGGCAGTATTTCTCTTGAAGACACGGAGGCCGAGAGAGGCACAATGACTCCCTTGACAGCCTATAAGCTACCTGTCTATGAAGTGACATCACCCTCGTAACTACACGGTTATTTGTATGATTCCCCATCTCAGAGTATCTCCAAACCTCAAGGCGACCCCAGAACACTTCTACCCTTCCTCTACTTTGTGGCAAGACCCACACCCATCCCAGTCCAAACTGGGGCCCTCTGGAAGACCATCCCAGCCATCAAGTTGCTGCTGACATTGTACCAGTCACACCCCACTCCCAGCCTTGGCACATTTGGGGAACAGTGCAGAATACTGTTGCTTATGGTAGGCTGAGAATGCAGTAGAAAACTCTCACTCTAGGACCCTACTGTTTCTGCACTGCCCTGAGGGCCGTCACTAACACTGACCCCATCACAGATGGCCACTTGTCCACCCAGCTCCGTCACAGCAAAAGAAAACCTAGACAGAAACCCAATACCAGTCTGCACTTAGTTCCCTAAACAAGAAGCTGAACTGAGGCCCACAGAACCCACAAATTCACTCCTCAGATAGCTAGGGCTCTTTGGGTCATTAACTCAGTAGCTAGACCGAAGCAGGAAGTGTGTCATCTCCTAGCTAAAACACTTCACCAAAGAAGTAGTAGTGACTTCTGGATCAGAGCCCTTCTGTCCTGGGGTACCCAGCCTGTCCTAAAGAGGCTTTCTGGGCATCTCAGTTCACAGGCTTCTGCGCCCTGAGCACTCTTGAAGACCCTGGTGGTCTCTGGCTCACCCTGCTTTAGAAGAGGGGGGCAGAGGCAAGCTTGGGTAGAAATCACCTTACAATGGAGTATCCATCTGGAAAAAAAAAAAAACGACATTGCTGGATGCAGCCAGCGTGAAGGAAATCTTCTTCAGCTTTGGATAAACTGCTCCATCATGCAAGAGTGGGGGTGGGACCCTGGCTCCTTCTATTAAAGCAGTGAGCGACCCAGGAACAGCCTGTCTATCCAGCTCACAATCACGCAAACTGAAGGCAAACGGCAGTTAATAAAACACAAAATAACCCTGTGGTTTTTTTTGTCCTGGCTGTTGGATTCAGACGCCTTCGATCCAATCCAGCGTGGCAAGGGAGGGTGGAATTCTATAAACAAAGCTCCACGGTACTAAGCCTGGGGTGGAGTAGTTTGTAGGAAAGTAGGAGTTGAGACTTGTGGCCCCCCACAAAGTGCCCTTTATATAGACATGGAGTACGCATTCTTCCCAGGATGACCTTAACCACAGCCTCAACTAAGAAAACCGAACACCTCTCAGCCCAGCCTGGCAATTAGCCGTTCTCTAGTGTGAGCGGTGACATCTAAATGCCACCTCTGTGTCCCTCTGCCCTGACGATTTCCCACCCTCCGGGTGCCACCCACTTCCACCAGTGTCACCACCCCTGGGCCATCCCCTGAGCAGCGGAAGTGGGGCTAGAGAAAGACGGCGCTCAGAGGAGCCATACAGTCACTTCTGTGGGACTGCCACACCTTACTGGTGAGTGGTGTCACTGCAGAAACAGAACACGGTTGCAGGTAATGAGCTGTGGCAAATATGGCACTGTGTTGGCATCCCCCACACACCATCACCAGCACTTCAGTGACTTCTTGGCACTACATCCGTGCTCCATGTATGTAGCCCCCTTTTTACTTATTGCTGTGCGCTGGATCTTAAACCCCTTGTCCCACCCTTAACTGCATCGAAGCCTTGGTCCCCAGCCTGATGCACTATTGGGAGGTAGAGCAACTTTTCAGAGGTGGGGCCCAGTGCAACAGAGTTGGGTAACTGGGACGTGTCCTCTAAAGAGAGATTGGAACCCTGGCCCCTCCTCTCCTTACTTCCTTGATGCACGAAATAAGCAGTTTTGCTACATCGTTTATTTCCCACCGTGACACTCAGCCCACCACAGGCCCAAAGGGACGCAACCAAGCAAGCGTGGGCTGAAGCCATGACCCAAAATAATAATCACTCCTTTTGCCTCAGGACCCCACACACTTGTCAGGACAACCTAAGGGTCCTCCGACATTGCCTCTGTCCCCTGATGAAGATGCGGGGTATGGGGCTGTCACCACTGCTGTAGATCCTGGCAACCTGTTGTGTTGGAGAGGGGGGTACTGTTCAGTTTGTTATGGCCAAGTGTGTGTCTGCCTTAGCTAACATTTCGTGTATTTGGGAAGACCATATATACTATAACTTTAGAGTATCTAATTTACTAATGGGAAAATTCAGGAAAATCCAGACTTTGGATTATTATGTAAGATAGCTAGCCTCTTTAAAACAGAAGTCGAAGGGAGGGAGGGAGGGAGGGAGGGAGGGGGGGAGGGAGGGAGAACTTGTCACCAAAAAAGTTGAGGTGATCAAATCAAAAGGAACTGAAGAAGGGCAGGGGAAATAGGTCAAGTGGTTACCAGGCAAGCCTGAGGAACTGAGTTCAGATCTCCAGCACTCACAGATGTCCTGGTCCAACTATAATCCTGGGACTTGCAAAAGAATATTCTTATTCTTTAAGAGATTGATGCTAAAATATTTAGGAGGAAAATGTTTTAAGTACAACTTGAAAACACTTCAGCAAACTTAGTGTGTGGTTCTACACACTAATTAAAACTCAATTAAGTGTGTAAAAGAGCCCAATCTGGTAAGAAAATTTGTCTTAAAGTATACATAGAAAACTCTGGAAGCTATATGCCCAACACTTAATGGTTTGCTCTGGGAAGGGGAGCTCACTGATGAGACGTTCAAGCTTTGTATCTGAATTCAAACACTACAAATGACTAGTCATGAGCTCTATTTGCATAGCTGGAAAATGTCTCTTTAAGTTGTATTTTTTTTTAAAGGGAAAATAAGGCCTTGGTCAGGTGACTGTATAACCGGATGCCTCTGCGCTAGATTCTACGGGCCTCACCCTTTTCACAAAGGTTCCCACTGCAGCAAGGTGTGGCAGCATGCACCTGTACCACCATCTCCACGAAAAGTAGATGACTATTGAACAGGAGGCCAGCCTCGGCTACATAGTGAAACCCTGTCTCAATCAAAGCCAACCTAGAAGACAGAAAGCACCCCAGGGGGAAAAAATCCAAGTCCCTCTGTCCTGAACAGGGTCCATCGCCCACATCTCCAGGTCCCTCTAACCCAGTGGTTCTCAGCCTTCCTAATGCTTCGACCCTTTAGTGCTGACCCCCAACCACCAAGTATTCTTGTTGCTACTTCAGAACTGTAATTCTGTTACTGTTATGAATCATAATGTAGATATTTTTGGAGACAGTGGTTTCCCAAAGGGGTCGGAACCCACAAGTTGAGAACCTCTGCTTTAACCAACAGCCTCCTTTAAAAGATTGATCGTATATCCTATTATAAGGTACCAGCATGGGAGCATTTAAAGATCTGGGGTTGTTAAACCAGGCAGAGAATACAAATTTGTGTGCATTGTTATTACAACACTACTTAATTTCAGTGCAACCATCTGTGCTGACAGTACTTGGGAAATTGGCAGTTTTACAATTAAAAAAAAAAAAAACAAAACTTTCTCTCACTCTAACTCCGATCTGGAATGGCTCCCAAATATCCATGTGTTAAAGACTTGTTCTCCAGCCCCTAGTGCTACCAAACGGGGCGGGACTGGTGGGAGGTGGGCCTTTGAAGGGGTTAGAGGACCCAGACACACACACATCCTTGACTTCCTTTTTTGACTCCTAACCTTACCGGGGTATCTTCGCTGTACCATGCTCCCCCTGCCATGGCAGGCACCTCACCACAGGCCGCAAAGCAATGGGGACTGTAATACACATTGTATTGGTGATTATACTGTCGTGAGCTGTGCAAGCCCTCCCTCATCTCAGCATGTTTATGTTAAGAGTCCCCCAAACTGTTCTGGGTGAGCTGCTGGCCCAGTCAGGTTGACACCCCCCCCCACCCCGGCTCTGTGACAGGGGCAGGAAAAAAAGCAAAAAGTGAAGCGTTTCCAGCAGGGGTTACCGTTGTTGTGTCCCGTGTATAAAAATGCCTGCCTGGGACAGGGCAGCTGGACGCTCACCCAGGAAGAGAAAGCTCAGGTTAGCGACCCTACTTGATTTCCGCTGGCTGTTGGAAGTCCACTGTGATGAGGTTTCCTTTGTCTGCTCTCCATCAGGCTGATCCAGTTTGTGCTGGACGTCAGGAGTGCCTGACTTGATGATGCTCTGATTATTGGAGGCTTCTATCTGCACTTGCTACTTGTACGTGCTATATAATTAATAAACTCACTCGTTTGAAACCAAGAGTGGCTGTAGTAGATTATTCTCCAGACTATAAAACAGGACTCCAATCAATGCATCATGCCAGGAGCCAAAACTGTGAGCCAAAATGAGCTTTCTGTGTTCCTAAGTTGACTTATCTCAGGTATGCTACGGTAACAGAAGATGAACCCCACTTCTAACTAGTAAATCATTAAGATATCTCCGACGCTGGGTGTGGTGCGCACCTCCCAGCACCTGGGAGGCCAAGGCAAGCAGACCTGAGTTTGAGGCCAGCCTGGTCTACAAAGCAAGTTCCAGGACTGCCAGGGCTACACAGAGAAACACTGTCTCAAGAAAACTAAAAAGAGAGATTAAAATGTCCTTTCACAATGATTATTACACAGGAGAGCTAGGGAAAGCTAAGATTAGCAGAGGGCACTAATGTCAAAAACTGGTTATAGTGAACCCCACTGCTTGTAAGATGTTACCACTGAGCAGAACTAGATAAGGGAACTCATCCACAGCTTGTGAGATGTTACCCTGAGCAGAACTAGATGAAGGGAACTCAGGTACTATTTCTTATAACTACACATGAGTCTACAACTTGTCCCAATAAAATCTACAATTAAAATATTCTTAAAAAGTCCACATGCGGGCTGGAGAGATGGCTCAGAGGTTAAGAGCACTGGCTGCTTTTTCAGAGGTCCTGAGTTCAATTCCCAGCAACCACATGGTGGCTCACAACCATCTGTAATAAGAACTGGTGCCCTCTTCTGGCTTGCAGGGATACCTGCAGGCAGAACACTGTATACATAATAAATAAAAAGAAATCTTTAAAAAAAAAAAAGTTCACATGCATACCAAACACGTGACAACAAAGTAGGAAGCAAAGATCTTTATTTTTTTAAAAATTTATTTATTAAAAACAGCAATTTCTAGCTAAATAATATAAAGCATTTTAAATTAATTATTTCAAAGTATGTACACTCTGTATAAGTAAACACTTGAAACTGTACAGATTTAAACAAATATTCATTCAGCAAACAAACTGGATCAGAACCACCTTCCCAGCACTTGGTAAGGTGTTGAGTGTTTTCAGAAATAAAAAATCAAATCCCAAGAACAAGTGTCTCCTGGAGATCACGTCCTGCTCTGTACATCAGACTACTGAGTCACAGTGCTGTACAACAATTATGCCCTCACTTCTTTGGAAAGGCTATTTGAACACCAAATGTACATATAATACACAGAACTGGATATTACAGTTTGTCACATTAGACATGTATTAATATAGTAAGTACAATCTTCCTAACTCATTCATTTCATAGCAAAGAAAAATATGGACCCTCTTACCTTCGAGTTTCCCAAAATATAGAGTAATATGCTCTACCAAGCAACGTCCACCACCAATTTAAACTGGGTTGAAAAACAAGTGGCCTGTTGCATCAGGACGGGTCACCCACACGCACACTGTGCAGGAAGGTGCTCCTGTCACTCACCTGCACCATGAGGTCGCCTGCCCTATTTCAGAGCCCTCGGCACTGTCCCACGCTCAAGTCCACAGTTGGAGTAACTGAAGATGCAATCTACAAAGCTACATTTACTCTAACACCAGGGTCTAAGCCAATCCAATCTCAAATTCAAAGAGGAATTTGTAGGAAAATTCAGGGATGCTCATAGTCCTTTGACCCTTGACTGGTGTCCTATTTAAGGTATGGGCAGTGTTTGCCACACTTAGGTGTTCGGCTGTGGCAGGACTGGGGAATCCCAGAAGGCTGGTGTCTAGTATAACATAGGCAACTAAAGAGTATTCACTTTATAAAGACTGACAGCAACCAAGGCCAGCAGAAGGCCAGCAACTAAGCTCCACTCCTGAGACCCAGTCCTCACAGACTTCCCTCTCTCCAGGATGTGCCAGACTTAAGAGCCCATCACTGGTGACGCCTCCTCACACACTGTGCCCATACTGGGAAGATCTGCTACCTGAGACACACCTGTCCAGTGAGGAGAATACAGTTCAGGAGAGGACCTTACATGAGGCCTTTGCTTACTGAAACTGCCTCACATCGAGTCCACAGGAAGATGATAGCCTGAGTCCAGGAAAAGCAAGATGTCTTCTTGGAAGCAACCAATCTATTCCCAGCTCACCTCAAGATGGCAGGAGAAACACTGCACCAGGACAGAGAAGGAAGATTTCCCAAGCAGCAGTCACCATGGACTGCCTGGTGGCTAACGCCTTGCAGTGTCCACAGGAGCAATCGTGACCCAGCAGCTTTCCAGTTAGCTGAGTTCCTATGAGGTCCTTTGCACTATTTACTGTAACCCACTTTTATTGCACAATCTCTGTGAAGGAACGTTGCACTGTGAACCCGTGGCCACCTCTTAGACCTCTCCATTTCTGGAGACCGTCTCGATGAGGCAGCTACCTCTGCTGTCAATCTTTGGCATTTCCGTCTTCTCTTGCTTCACTCAGGTTTCCTTCTGCAGGCAGCATTGAGCAGCACACCCGTGTTTCTCAGGAACCATCCCACACAGGGGTCTTGGGCATCTTTGCGGCTGCAGGACTCCTCAGGTCTCCATGGGACGGCCGTTGACACCCAGGGTCCAGTGGTACTATTTAGAAGCCGACAGCAGGAGGCTCAGCTGAAAAGCAGAGAGAGGCCTCTGTTAGTTGCTCTACGGACTTTCACCCTCAGAAGTCTCCAGTCCCAAAAGCATGAGGAAAGAAAAAGCTGAGATTTTTACAGCCGTGGGCGGCCCAGCAGGGAGTTACACTCCACTGCCAAGTCCTCAGGTCCCTGACAGTAACAATAACGGCCATGGGAAAGCTCTGCACAAACGCAGAAACGGGAAGACTGGACACACAACTCATGCCACTGTTTCCTACCCCGTGATTTGGAAAGCACCACTGTAAGCTGAATTCTTCAAGTGATGATTTTATTAGTTTTGTTTATTTGTGTAAGGTATAGCCAGGTTAGCCCTAAACTCAACATCCCCCATCTCAGCTTCCTTAGTGCTGGAATTTAAATGATTTTTTAAAAAAGGACAGAGACTCACGTTGTTTAGGCTAGCCTCTGACTCACTATTTAGCTGAAGGTGAGCTTTACTCTCTGATTTCCCCCTCCCAAGTGTTCAGGTTAGGGGCATGCACTATGCAGGGCTGCAGGGTTTCTGTGGTGCTGGAGACTGACCCCAAGGCCTCCTGCACTGGAGGAAAGCACTCTACCAACTGAGCTTCACCTCCAGCCCTTAGGTGACTTTTTCAATGCCAGGAGCAGGCATGCTAGATGAGTTCTGGCTTACACATGAACTCTTATCCTCACAGGTAAGAGACTTGTCATTCAGGCAGTGTGCCAATAGGTGATGGAGGCCGGAGACTCCAGAGCCAGCAATCTGTGGTCCCCCAGGCCATGGAGACCTGCAGTAAGCAGCTGACTCCCCTTCTCCATGGTAGCTGCTCTGGTTATTAGTCATCACTTCATCTTCTCTACAACTATGTACTTGCAGGAGAAAGGAGACAAAATCCCCTGGGCTGTTCCTGCCAGGAATACAAACCCTGAAACTAGCTGTGTGAAAGAAACATGCAATCATCCAGTCTTCAGAGGACCCCTCCTAACAGACAGGCAGAGTAGCCTAAGAAGGTTTCCTTTTATATTGAGGAGTACCAAGGAAGCATCTCCCACCTCCTCTCAAAGGAAGGGCTGGAGGGAAGCTAAAAGTAAGAGGTTAAAACCATCAGAGAAGTCAGGAATGGGGTAAAGAATGCAAAGGAGCTTCTTACATCATTCCTGTGTCTTTTCTGCTACATGCTGGAGCTGCCATTTGGTTCTGGAATGCTCCCCAAAGGCCCATTTGTCCAAAGCTTGGTCCCAAGCCACTTAGTGCCAAGAGATGGTGGAACTTATAGGGAATGGGGCCCACAAGGAGGTCTCAAGTCTCTAAGAGAGGAGACCAGTTCCTTCCTCTTCCTTTTTGCTTCTTGGTCACAAGCAGAGCAGCTTAACTGTACCACATGCTTCTACCACAACTGCCCCAAATGGCCCAGAAGCAATGGGGTCAACCGAGCATGGACTGGAGCCCACAGACTATGCCCCAAACAGGCTCTGTCTGTCACAATGATGGAGGACTGAGTAATACAACTGACTCTGATCGTCCAGCTACTCCACACCTAGCTCCAAGCAATCACAACGACTACAGAATAAAGACAATTAGACAGCTAAGATTCAGATTCCTAACCACTATAGTTAACCAAGCCTTCATCCTCAAACTCCCCCACTATTACTACTTTTACTCAGAGACAGAAAGCACTGTGATGAGCACCTCCATGAGCCCCATCAGCCCAGCACCCTACATCTGTGCCACACATTCAGACTTCCTTTAACACAACTGAGCTTCTCTGTCTACTGCTAGGCTATACTATACTATACTATACTACTCTGTACCACACTACACTACACTACTCTACACCACACTACTCTACACTACACTACACTACTCTACACCACAC
>CABHPQ010000745.1:0-44695 GCA_902168405.1 Peromyscus aztecus | reverse complement strand
ACACTACTCTACACCACACTACACTACTCTACACCACACTACTCTACACCACACTACTCTACACTACACTACACTACTCTAAATCTAAAAAAAAAAAAAATTAAAAACCACATGCTGCAAAATGTGTGAGCCTTGAAGGTGTGCTGAGTGACAGACCCCAGTTAGGAAAGACAGTGCACGACGCCACAGGATGAAATGCCCAGAATAAGCAGATTCATAAAGATTACGGGAGAAAGGAGACGGGGAGGGCCGGCGACTGTTAACTGTGAGGAGTTCTTAAGGGAGTAACGAAAATGTTCCAGAATCAGATGCTAGGACGGCTGTCTTGTAAATACACTAAAAACCACTGAGCTCTACATTTTAGCAGGAGAATTTTGTGGTATATGAACTGCAGCTCACTAAAGAAGAATGCCGTTCTCCCCACAGCTTTCTTCTCCCTGTTACAGTAACATTCCTAGAAGTATCTACACTGGTGGTCTCACGTCCTCCCCAATCTCTCCTCACACTTCTCTAAGCTCTCCTGGCCACTAACCTGACCACTAACCTGACCATTCCTGAGACTCTCTAGTCCTGAAGGCAAGAAATGAGTTATTCTCCAAATGCAACCTTCCTGGCTGAATTGAACAATGAAACGAACGCTGACACAAACTGAGCTCTAATTTAGGTTTTTAAATTTAGAAGAAGAAAAAACACAGAAAAAAGTCCAGCATCGATTCTAGTTCCTAAAATAAGTTCCATTTCAAGCACTTGTGTGCTGGCCTGTGTTTGGAACAGAGTGATTTGGCAAGCTGACTACTGAGTCTTTCACAAACAGGTATTCCATTATCAGAACAGATTAAACAAGAAACTAAAGCTCTAAAACCATTCCCCAGAGTTAGACACAATTCAAAGTCTGAATTCTTACTCATCAAAATAAAACAATGTAGAGGTGCTCGAACATGTTATCTGCTCAAGGGAAATAAATAAGGGGCCTGAAAGACTCAGAGGCCTGTAGTCTGTGGATACCTGTTCCATGGAGGGGCAAGCAATGATCTGGATGTCTTCAGAGCTGAACTCTTCCTTTAGCAGAGCATGGAACTTCTGGTAGACTTGCTGAATGTTATTCTTAGAAAGAAGAAGGAGAGACCATATCAGGCAGCCCAGGGGATATATGCACACGTCATAAACAAGTACAAGTATTAAATCATCACAGTTCTCGCCAAAATGAGTAGAGGAAATATATTTTTATGAGATTACCAAAGACATATAATTTGTACTTTAATATTTTACATGCTAGCACAACCTGATGAAGGCTTATCAGATAATTCCTGGAAACATTAAACTCTCGTATATCTTATACCCCCCGAGCATAATAAGTCTTCGGCAATTTCTTACACAAAAGATAATAAAGTTTCAAGACACATAAAATGCACTTAAAAAAAAAATCAACCAATGCCTTGGGTAAAGCTGTGAACTCAACACGAACTGGAAGTTATGAGTCTTAAATCTACTCTGACATTTAATCCCTTGGTGGCTGTTACAAGTCATTTATTTCCTCTACTCCCCAGTAAAATGGGGCATAAATCCTGAAATGCTGCTCTCCCAAGTATTGGGCCACAGTGCAAGGTGCAGATCTGATTGTTGGGTTTTTTTTTTTTTGTTGTTTTTTGCTTATTTATTAATTTCTACTTTCGAAATTAACAAAAATCTTCAGAGGAAGTGAGCAAGGACTAAGATATAAGCAGACAGACGTAGGCTCTGGCGCCTCTAAGATCACAGGGAGCAGTAACATCACTCACGTCCTGAAATGTCTGGAGGACAGAAAGTGACAGGAGGAAAAGCACACTTTAGTCACCAACCAACATGCTGCCACACCACTCACCCTCACAGGCTTAAACAAGATGAACTCGGTGTCCTTATTGGACAGGTACAGTGACATGCTTCTCAACGTCAGTGGCAGCTTCGTTTTCATTGTCTTGTAAGCAGTGGCCACGAGGTCATTGACCTTGGCTGCAAAGAAATACCCTTGTCAGTGTTACAAAGAAAAAGAAACTTTTCCATTTTAATTCAGAGGGAAATAGAAAAAAATTAGCAAAGATTTTTTTTCCCAAAAAATCTTTATTCCCCCAAAGAATCTGTTCCCTACATCTTGTTATTTATCAAGTTTAATCACAAGCCCTCTAAACATTCATTAAGATATGCTACATACAAACTCTAAACCCAAGGACTAATACAGCCAGAAGTCCCCCAGTGTGATTCAGGACGTTCACAGGCTCTGTAATTTGTGCCTTTGGAATGTGGAGGTAAAAGATGAGGTTTAAAACTTCAAATTATTTTTAGAGAAACAGTAGGAGTGAGTCAGTAAGAAACAAGCCTCTCCATGTGCAGAGCTGACCCCAGGCAGGCGGCTCTGGCTGTTCGGCATGGCCCATTCAGAAGATGCTTATTTACACATGGTGAAGCCAAACTATGTACCCATTTATTACGTTCTTAAACTTCTGGGCCAGACAGAAAATAAATTCCACATGTTTTTAAGTAAAGATCTATGCACCTGAAGTGTAGCATCTGAAAGGGCTATGTGGAAATAAGTGTAGTCAGCCATCTGCATGAAATATTCAAGAGGAAAAGATGATTCACAATTTCTAAAATGCTCAACCTCACTCAAAATTCAATACAAATTAAACCAGTGAAATACTGGTAAAAGGATTTAGATTTCCATGTTGACAAGGTATAGAGAAATAGGTAAACAACCTTCAACATCCTTTGGTTAACATGAAGAATATTCAAAGGAAAACAAATGAATCAAAAAACTCTAAGCCAGACGCAATGGTGCACCCTTGCAATCCCAGCATTCCAGAGAGCATGTATCTATAGTTTACTACAGAGTATATGGAACCCCACTGAAACATTAACTCTAGTCATTAGTAAAATGACTGAAGGAATCACGGGGTGGTGAGGTGTTCTATGTACCCACTGAACAGAATGAACAGTAGGACACCCGGGATCAAAGGGCTGCAGAACAAGAGCCTTGTGTTCCATCTCAGTGAAAGATAAGGAGGGCGATCCAATCTCATTGGGACTACTGCAGCCTGTGTGTGCTGGTGTATATATACAAACCACTCGGGGAAAGATGCTACAGCCACCGTTATCTTCGAGAGGACTAGTTTATATACACAGAGAATCAGGGCAATTTTTATATCATGTAAAAAACGTTTAATTGACGGAAGTTTAGGCAAAATCGTGGTAGGAATGTCAATGCTCTCAGGAATTGCTCATTTTTCGTTAAATAAAGGAAGTCTCTTTCAAGGTCCTTCCTCCCTGGGTTCTGGCTCCATCACCAGAATACTTTAGGGGTCACTAAATCAGACTTGAAAGCTCTCAGTAACCACAAAGTGGGTGCACAGGCTAGTGAACCCACTACCCACCAAACAGATGTATCTCCTGGCTTCAGTTAACAAATTGACATTTAATTTATAACGCATGACATAACCTCCCCAGAACCTGAGCTTAGGGCAGAAGGCCCAACAGTTTCTAGACTGCTCTCCCTGATCCACCTCAAGAGGCCCATAAATCTCTCTGACATTGAAGTGAGGGTGTTACTCACTACAGACCATGAAAACCAACCCCATACTTCCAAGGTGGCTGAAGGGGCAGAAGACATATTTACAAGATAGTGAATGATTCCATCAGGGAAAAAAAAAAATACACTAAATAACAAAACAGAAAGCCCTATTCCAATCTATCTTGTTATCTAATGCTTTACTAATGTCGAATTAAGTAAAAATGAAGCCCACGATACCCCCAATATGGAACTGTTAGAATACCTTTTGAGAAAAATCACAGGCCCTACTTCAAGAGAAAGGATCTTTCCAGAAAGGAAAGAGCTACAGTTATCTGTGCACTGAGTGCCTGGGCTTGCCTGCATTAACATGCTATGCCTGCTTGCCAGTGTTCTGTTTGAAGAAAGATGTATTGTACCTCAGAGTTGCATTTACATGAACACTCCGACTACAAACCAGCTCCTACTCCTAAATAAGCACTGTAGGAGACTAAGACCTTAAGCCAAAGTCTGAAATGAATTCAAGAGAATGACCCCAAGACCACGCTGCCTAGGGACTGCCGCGTGTCCTAACTGTAAGGAGCAGGGGTCGGCACAATGGCGGCCTGCAGTTAGAATTCCAACACTGGCAGTGGAAGACTGACTGCCTTTGGACAATATGCTACTCTATCAAATACACTTTGGTTTTTGTTGGTGTTGTCTGTCTGTCTGTCTGTTTCTGTTTTTCAACACAGGGTTTCTCTGTGTAGCCCTGGCTGGCCTGGAACTTGCTCTGTAGACCAGGCTGAGGCTGGCCTCAAACTCCAAGTGCTGGGATTAAAGGTGTCCACCACCAGCCATGTTTGATTTTTAAAAGATGTCACTCTCAAATACGAGACAAGTGTTTGAAACAATGGAGAGACAGATACACTGTCTCCACCGTGGTCGCCAAACAAGCAGGAGCACATCCTCAATGTACACACAAAGGACTCTGAAACAAAACTGTCTCCCTCCAAAAACAACTGCTAACAGATGGCTAAACTCTAAATTTGGGGGGTGTTTTTTTTTTTTTTTTTGGTGTTCGTTTGTTTGTTTGTTTGTTTGGGTTTTTCGAGACAAGGTTTCTCTGTGTAGTTTTGGTGCCTGTTCTGGATCTCGCTCTGTAGACCAGGCTGGCCTTGAACTCACAAAGATCTGCCTGGCTCTGCCTCCTGAGTGCTGGGATTAAAAGTGTGCACCACCACAGCCTGACTAAGCTGTCTAAATTTTTTTTCTTTCTTTCAGAGCTGAGGACTGAACCCAGGGCCTTGCACTTGCTAGGCAAGTGCTCTACCATTGAGCTAAATCCCCAACCAGCTGTCTAAATTTTTTATGCTAAAGGCTTTTTCTTTTTGGCAGGTAGAGGGGATCTCCAGTGTTAGGCACTAGACATTTAGAGTCACACCCCTTTGGGTTATTTTTAGCACATTTTTAAATGACATTTTCAGTTACCATTAACCAGTGTGGTGGTATTGTGTTCCCCAAAATATTGTGTACCTTAATAAACTTATCTGGGGTCAGAGACAGAACAGCCACAATATTAAACATGAGGATAGGCAGTGTTAGCACACGCCTTTAATCCTAGCATTCCAGAGACAGAAATCCCTCTGGATCTCTGTGAGTTCAAGGCCACACTGGAAACGGCCAGGCGTGGTGAGACATGCCTTTAATCCCAGTAAACCAGCCTTTAATCCCAGGGAGTGGTGGTAGAGAGCAGAAAGGTATATAAGGCGTGAAGAAACTCGAGGCATTTGGCCTGGGTAGGCATTTTGGCCTGGAGAAGAATTTGGGCTGGTTAAGCATTCAGGCTTCTAGCAGCAGTTCAGCTGAGAGTCATTCGGATATGAGGACACAGAGGCTTCCAGTCTGAGGAAGCAAGACCAGCTGAGGATCGGGCGAGGTGAGATAGCTGTGGCTTGTTCTGTCTCTCTGACCTTCCAGTGTTCACCCCAATAACTGGCTGGGTTTGATTTTATTAATAAGAACTTTTAAGATTCATGCTACAAACCAGAATACATTTTGTTACATTATATTTCTGGCCATCCCATGACCCATATTTTGAAATTGAGATAGTGGTGAAGGAACAGTGTCTTAGTCATGGAGAAACTGTTTCTAAGTTGGAGGCCTGCTTCTTGAGAGATCCAAAGAGTGCCTCTGGCTTCCTGTCTGTAGGGATTGGCAGCTGCAGGTACCTAACTGGAATCACCTTTAAAATACCGTTGCTTTTCTGTGGAGTAAGAAAGCCATGCCTGTTAGCTCTGCATTTCCTTTGAATGGGGGATGATACAATCTCATGCAGGTGACTTTTACAGTCCATACGGCATGTTTACCAACAGTTTGGGGAAGAAGTTATAATGGTGATTACCTGTGAGAGAAGGACTAGTTTGCAGGTGGAGAATAAGAAGTACTTTCCATTTCACGTTTTTTCCCAGGTCAAATTTTAATGTCATGTAAAACTTTTGATTGAAGCTGTCCTGTCTCGGGATTTTCAGTCATAAATGCTTTGGTTAATTTGAAGTTGAAGTAAGAAGTGGCTAGCACTGTCTCTTAGGAAGATCTGTACCGCTTCACCACCGTCTCAATTTCAAAATATGGGTCATGGGATGGCCAGATATAATGTAACAAAATGTATTCTGGTTAATAGTAACTGAAAATGTCATTTAAAAATGTGCTAAAAATAACCCAAAGGGGTGTGACTCTAAATGTCTAATGCCTAACACTGGAGACCCCCTCCACCTGCCAAAAAGAAAAAGCCTTTAGCATAAAAAATTTACATTTATGGAAAAGAGTGACTGGAAATATCTCAAGTGAATCGCAAGTCAGGCGGTGGAACTGCCTGCCAAATCCAACTGACTCCTTCATTTTTACACATTTTTCCCTAAACACTCTAAATTGTCAACAGAGGATGTAACTTGGAGAAAAATAAGGAAGAAACTAGTGGCCCAACATTTCTTCGAGTGCTGACAATGAGTGCATTCCCTCCATCACTCCTCCGCGCGGCACCGTGTTCCCACTAAAGCTCAAGTCTGCGGGCTCAAAGCGGCCACGGGAGTCAGGCTTTGTTTTTAGCTGAGTAAACTTCCAAACCTCCTCCCCTGTGGAAATGAGCGTTTGTCAGGTGCAAGCAGCGCTGGCCAGGTGAGCCCTGTCATCCCCAAGCTGAATCTGGCTTTAACCCACATCTAGTAACCCAAAGCAAGCAGGAACCCATGTCCCAGATGTCACAGAGAGGCCTACACATACCCAGATTAGTAACATCCTAAAAGAAGAATTCAAGAAAGTAAAATCCAGATACCTGGTTGAGCCCAAGGCTGCTGTGAGAGAGTGTATTTGGGGCCTCCCTGACTGGCCATGGTTTTTAATGCTGACACCTAGTAGAGGAAATAAAAGCAGAGGTTTCATTTCACCAATGGCAAATAAACAGGAACTGCTTGCTCTCAATACACAGCACCATTTAAACCTACTAAATAAGGCACACTGGTAATCCCATGCACAATCCTAGCAAAACTGCATAGACTCTCACAAGCTTTTATAGCTGGACTTTTTTTAAAAATAAAACTCTTGTGATTTTTAAAGCATGTGTTATTCTGGGGAGAAAAACAAAACAACCTACCAAGCATTCTGCCTAAGACCTTTCAGGACAGGAATCTCTGAAAGAATTTCACCAAAAAAACCCAGTCCCTCCTAGAAAGACCACTGTGCTACTACTGAGTCATTATCTTTGGGACAGGGTCGCCATAACTGCACGAGAAGCTCCTCACAAGGACTTTTCCCCCTTCTTTTTTAACCCCATCACAGGCATAGAAAATGTCATTAAAACAAACAGGAACCAGGCTAGAAGAGGCCTGGAGTTTAGTTCCTGACACCTGTAATTCCAGCTTCTGGGGTAGGATGCTGTCTTCTAGACTCCATAGGAATGCACACAAATGGCATACATTCACACAGACACAGGCACATAGACACAAAGAAAGAAACACACACACACACACAAGAATTTCAGCTGGGCATGGTAGATGCACCTGCAGAGTCAGCATCTGGGAAGCTAAGGAATAAAGTACAAGAGTTTGAAGCCAGCCTGGGCTACATAGTGAGACCCTATCCCAACACACAAACAACAAAAAAACCCAAGGTTTTCAAGTATCATACAAGTCATACTTGGCCAATATATGCTGAAGTTATACACTTAGAAGCCACTTTTGTATTTTTCATTCTGCTAAAGCAGCAGAGGAAATAAATACAAATATGTCAACCTAGCTATTAGATAGGAAACTTGATAGGAATAAACATAAACTACTTTTGGGGGGGGGGGGGGGGGGGGGGTTGGCTCGCGACAGGGTTTCTCGGTGTAGCCCTGGCTGTCCAAGAACTCACTCTGTAGACCAGCTAGCCTCGAACTCAGAGATCTGCCTGCCTCTGCCTCCAGAGTGCTGGGATTAAAGGCGTGCGCCACCACCCAGTGCATGAACTACTTTTTAATGGATAGACATGGGGCAAAGGTCCAAACCACTAGAAAGACTGAAGCATTAACTCCAACTTTCCCATAAGGGCAAACTATTCTGACAAAGAGCAGGCAGAGCAGCATCCAAGTGTTAACTGAGGTCTCCTTCATCTTCTCTCTAGTTCTGCCTTGTCTCTACTTCTACTCCAGAAAAATCCAGACCTTTGCTCTGACGGCCCATTGCAGACCTCATCTCTAACCCCTTCCACTCAATTTCTTCATGCTTTATTTTTATTGTTGAGATGCAGCTTTAAAAATAAATTATAAATGGCTGAATGTGGTGACACATACCTTTAATCCCAGCACTCAGGAGGCAGAGGAACCCACATTTCTGTGAATTCCAGGCCAAACTGGTCTATAAAGTGAGTCCTAGACTAGCCAGGGCTACACAGTGAGACCTTGTCACAAATAAGTACATATAAATTAATTAAAATAAATTACATATATTATTATAAATTAGACAATGCTAATGGAAAAATAAATTTACCTTTAGTATACATTACCCCAATTTTCCAGTGTAAATATACTCATGTATTCACTTATAAAAATGGGAACACAATGCTCATAACTTTTTTCTAGTAGCTATATTCTAGAACTTTTTCTAGCCCTGTAAGTTTTGTTTTAATAATAACCACTGCCTACTACTCCACTGACTGTTCTAGGAGCTCACTAATTCTCTAATAACTTAACTTGGGCTTTTTTAAAAAAGAAAAACAACAGCATCATACTATATAGACCAGGCGGTCCAGGCACTCTATAACCAAGGCTGGGACTGGATCCACAGTCTTCCTCCATTTTTAGTTAGGGTTTCTATTGCTGTGAAGCAACACCAAGACCATGGCAACTCTTATGAATAAAGCATTTAATCGGGGCCTTGCTTACAGTTTCAAAGGGTCAGTCCATTATCATCATTGTGGGACATGGTGGCAGGCAGGCAGACATGGTGCTAGAGAAGGAGCTGTGAGCCACATCCTGATCCACAGACAGCAGGTAGAGAGAGCAAGACACTGAACCTGGTGTGGGCTTTTGAAACCTCAAAGCCCACCCCCAGAGACACACTTCCTCCAACAAGGCCACACCCACCAATAAGGCCACAACTCCTAATCCTTTCAAATAGTGCCACTCCTGGTGACTAAACATTCAAATTTATGAGCTTAAGGGGGCCATTCTCATTCAAACCACCACATCCTCCCTCAATGTGTGCCACCATGCCTGGCCAGCTGTTTGTTTAACACCACAAAGACTTCTACATTCACCCTGTTTACTATCTGCATAATTTACTTCTCTTTAAGTCAAATCAAGGCTCGTTTCTTCAGTTCTCCTAGGTCTGCAGAGGCAAACCCTCCTAACAAAGGCGGCCAGAGACAGAAAGGAAGAAGAGCTTTCCTCAACCGGCTCAACTCTTACAGAGCCTGGAGACGAGTGCAGACCATGCCCCTCTACCTCACTGCTCTACTCGCTTTAATGATGTAGTTTTTATCTGGATTTCCCTACCAGGTTACAATTCCTTGACTGCAAGAATTAAATTTATATGGTCAAATTCTACTATATGCACTACATTAAGAAAAATCTTAATTTATATATACCATGGAAACTAACAAATACTTCAGAGGGAATGCTAAAAATATACTTACAAAATTTTATCAAACAAAAAAATGGAAAGCTTTTGCCTATGAGTTTTAGCAAAGGCCAGCTCCATTAGAAGGAATACTTACAAAATTTTAGCAAACAAAAAAAAAAAAAAAATGGAAAGCTTTTACCTGTGAGTTTTAGCAAAGGCCAGCTCCACCAGAAGGAAATACTATAGTGCAGTCATATATATATATATATATATATAATATATATATTATATATATTATGGAAATATATTATATATATTACAGAAAGCTCCTTCAGAATGCCCTGATTTATACTTTCCTGACACAAAAACTTTAGTTCAGTTCCATCTTCTTTTACTATAGCTTTTCTGAGGAGCTTTACAATCACAAAATCCTTACACATCGTCTTATGCAGTCCTCATAACAGCCTCAGATAGCGTGGATGGTTGCTGCAGCTTTCAGCAAGAGGTTTGGAGGGAGACTGGAAGCCACCCACTTGCTGGTGATTTCAGTTGGGAGGTGGCAGACAAGGGTCCAGGCCCACCCAGCTCACCCAACTCCAAGTCACTGTGGTGGTTTGAAAGGAAATGGCCCCCACAGGGAGTGGCACAATTAGGAGGTATGGCTTTGTTGGAGTAGGCATGGCCTTGCTGGAGGAAGTGTGTCATTGTGGGGGTGGGCTTTGAGGTCTCAGATGCTCAAGCCACACCCAGTGAGACAGTTCTCTTCCTGTTGCCTGAGATCAAGATGTCTGCCTTGCATGCCACCATGCCCTGCCATGACGATAATGGACTAACCCTTTGAAACTGTAAGTAAGGCCTCAATTAAATGCTTTCCTTTATAAGAGTTGCCATGGTCATGGTGTCTCTTCACGGAAATAGAAACCCTAACTAAGACAGGAATTGGTACCAGGGACTAGGGTATTGTGATATGCTTGATCATGTTTTTGTTTGAAGGAATGTGGACCTTGGAACTGTGGTTTAGAAAGGCAGTTAATCGCTTTAAGTGCTGCTTAATGGGCCATCCTAGTAGGAACGTGAAAGATAGTGGTGCTGAGTATGATCTGAACTGTGGGTGCCTGGCTCAAGAGGTTTCAGAGCAGAGAATGTAGCTGCTTTTTGTCCATGTCCAAAGAGCATGCCTGAGGCTAAAGTGAAGAGATTTGGATTAATTCTGTTGGCAGAAGAAATCTCAAAAGAGTCTAGTACAGACATTGTCCTGTGGTTATGGGTGTTGCCTCTAATGAATATTTATAAAGAAAAAGTGCAAACTGAGCAAGGAAAAATACAAAATGTACAATTTGAAGAGAAAAGGAACACCAAGAAGTGAAATGGAACTAAGTCCTGTGTTCAAGGAGATAAACAGATTAAGAAAAGAGATAAAGGGAGTGGTGACCTCAGGGCAAGATCCAACCCAGCTAAGTTTCCAACTTGTAAAATTAAAGAAAATCTTAGAGCTGGGTGTGGTACACGCCTTTAATCCCAGCACTCCTGAAGCAGAGACAGGATCTCTGAGTTTGAGGCCAGGCAATTCCAGAACAGCCAAGCTCGGGCAATGAAGGAAATGATGGAACACAGAAAGCTGGTAACAATGTAATTAAATGAGGGGCCATGTTCCAGCCCCAGCAAGAAGCATAACTTGGCAGCTTCAGCCATGTGGTTCTGGCTTTAGAATCAAGGACAGAAGTTAAGAAGTTATGGAACCTTTCCCCATGACTAAGGTAAGCTGCTAAGGCCAGGCATGTGTCAGGGGTGTCTCTGAATGGAGGCCTAGAGAGGCCATTCATTGGGTGTGAAGCTGTGAAGTTGAAGCATGGATCGCACTGGAGACCCCAAGATATTGGAGATGCCAGAGCCATGGGAAGCCTGCCAAGGAAAGTTGCTAACAGGGGATGGATGGAACCAGCCCAAGAGAAAGAAGTATGTTGCAGTCAACAAAGCTGAAAGGAGCTGGAGATGTAAGGAGTGTTTTGACATCAGACATGGAGATGCAGAGTTTGGAATTTGCCCAGCTGGTTTTCAGTCTTGCTTTGGTCCAGTATTTCCTCACTCCCTACGTTTTAGAATAGTAATGTATATCCTGTGCCATTACATATTGGAAATATGTGATCTGCTTTTTGATTTTGATTTTATAGGGGATTACAGTTATGAATCTCAGAAGAGACTTTGAACTTTAGACTTTTAAATAAGTTTGAGATTGTTATATGAGACTATGGGGACTTTTGAAGTTGGACTGAATGCATCTTTGCATTAAGATATGGCTACAAGTCTATGGGGGCCAGGAGTGGAATGTGGTTTGAAAGGAAATGGCCCCCATAGGAAGCAGCATTACTAGGAGGTGTGGCTTTGCTGGAGTAGGTATGGCTCTGTTGGAGTAAGTGTGGCCTTGCTGGAGGAAAGACCACTGTAGTGGTGGTCTTTGAGGTCTCCTATCCTCAAGCTACTACCACTGTCACAGTTCATGTCCTGTTCTCTGAGGATCAAGATATAGAACCCTCAGCTCCTTCTCCAGCACCATGTCTGCCTGTGTGCCACCATGCTCCCCACCATGATGATAATGGACTAAACCTCTGAAATTTTAAGCCATCCCAATTAAATGTTTCCCTTTGTAAGAGTTGTCATGGTCATAGTGTCTCTTCACAGCAATAGAAACCCTAACTAAAACAGTCCTGTACTTTTTCCATACCTACTATGACTCAAAGTCCTATTTAATAGTTTCAAGCAACATGTATACCATAGTAATCTAGAATAAAAATGTATTACAGTTCTTAAAGCCTTAAAGAATATAATCTGAACCAAATATTTTCATACATATATCTATCTCAACATTTACCACAGTATTTATTCTCTAGGGTCAGCTATATTCTTTGAGAAAAAGTTGTTTTTCCAGGGGCAATGTGATGGTTATTTTTACTTTTCAACTTGAAGGAATCGAGAATCACTTGAGAGACTGGCCTCTGGACATGCCTGTGAGGGGTTACCTTAACTGAGTTAACTGATGTGGAAAGACCTACTCATTGTGGATAGTACCATTCCCTGGGCTGGGATCCTAGACTATCTAAAAAAAGAAAGTGAGAGCTGAGCACAAGTAATCTTCACTCTGATTCTTGACTGAAGATATAATGTGACCGGCTGCCTCAGGCATATGGTGCAATAAATTCCCTGTCATGATGGACTGTAACCTTGAACCTCCTCCCTTAAATTGCTTTTTTGAGAGTATTCTATCGTGTCAACAGGATAGTTAAGACAGGCAGAAAAATGAACCAGAGGAATATATATGTTATAATATATATTGTTTTATATATTCTTATATAGATGAGAATATATTATATATGATATATATTCTTCTGGTTCATTTATATATTTATATTATACATATACACCATACATAAATATGTGTATGTGTACATATATATGTATATATGTGTTTATGGTGTGTGTGTGTGTGTTCCTATACTTTATTTTTCTCAGGAAAAACTACTATCAAATCAAAAATCAAGGAGGAACACAGTTGAACAAGATACAAAAAGGTTTATCCCACATATAACTGATGATTCAAAGCTTCATTTCTCAATCTGTGAAAGCCACTTCCCTAAGTTAGTCTGGGTGCCAGGGATATGGTAATGATTCAAGAAAATCATGAGTTCAGGGCCAGCCTGGTCTATAGAGTGAGTTCCAGGACAGCCAAGGCTACACAGAAACCCTGTCTTGAGAAAAGAAGAGAGAGAGAGAGAGAGAGAGAGAGAGAGAGAGACAGACAGACAGACAGACAGACAGACAGACAGAGACAGACAGCATCAAGAAATGAAGCATCTCATCAGAGTCTCAGGAAAGGAGTGTACAAACACAGGCTGGTCTGTAGCTGGTGAAGGGGACCATCTACAGCTCATGAAGGGACTGGACTCACATCTACACAGTCAGACTCAAAGAACAAGCCTCCTGAATACTAAAAATGTCTTCTATGTACAACATGGTTTGTTTTGTTGTACCAACCTATATTTGCATTTTTTTCAAATGAGCCTGAACACAGAAGCAAGCCGAGGACATATTGTTAATGAGGCTTATATTCAAATGGCACATATTCAAATCAACAAACAGAACTATTAACACTGGTTAGTTAGTAGAGTGTTTGCCCTAGCACACACAAGGCCCTGAGTTGTATAATAGGTGTGGTAGCACGTGCCTGCAATCTGAGCTGAGCTCTTGGGAAATACTGGCAGGAGAGGCAGAAATTCAAGGTCATCCTTGGCTATATCAGAAGTTCAAGGTCAACCTGAACTTAAGACCCTGTCTCGAAAAAATAGAAAGAAACTGTGACTGCTGCCACACAGCTCCTAAACAGGAGCCAGAGGGACAGATTCCAGCAAACAGAGTCCCAACCGGCACAGAGAAGACTTAACAATGTAGATAACAGAGCACACCAAGCAAGGCTCCGCCATAACCAGCTCTGCAGTGTTACAGCTTCTGCAAAACTGCATGCTGTTAAGCTCACATTCAGAGCTGCAACCAGCTTGTGTGATAACTTCCCAAGAAAGACACAGTAAGAGCCAGACTTACTCTCCTTCCACTGTGTTCTCACAACTCAAAAGCAAGCTAGGAAAGAAAGAAAGGACTAGAAAGTCTGCACCTTTGTCATAAACTCCTCCAGCTGCTCTACAAATAACCTGGTCTGCTGCTGAATGAACTGCTCACAGGCTGACTTCAGGTGACGGTCTACATCCTTCTTAGAGTCCAGGTAATGTTCTCTGATCTCAGGAGTTCCCTGAAAAAGATAAGACAATTTCCTTCTGTTTCATGTGCCTAGAAATTACCAGACATGTAAAGAATATTATTTAGCTCCCACCACCAATGAAACAGAGTCCTTCTCACCTCCAACAAGAACTCTATCAAGGCATTGTTGCTATTCAGCCTAAAAAATCTCGGAACAGTCATAGGGTTCAGGATTTTAAATGCTGCATCTGTGAAACAAAATTACTCATCCAGTGAACAGGTACAGGTTCAACAGAGAAGCCCTGGGCAACAGCAGCTCTCTACTGCTGCCAAGCCAGGAAGTATTCATCCTCACTAGGTTCCCATCAGGAAGGGCTGAGTGAGATGAGCACCAATGATGACTATACATATACCCACACAGTCATTTCCAAAAGTCACAGTTATAAAATTCCCATTAATCATAATGATCTATTTATAGAAAAAAATGATGAACAGGATAATACATAGAATTTCAATGCTTTGCCTTTAGATGTTAAGTAGATTTTTTTTAAAAAAATTCACATACTTACCCAGCTTCTTTATGATCTTGGCTGGCACAGAAATTTATTTACTTGAATGACAGTGAATAAACCAATGTGTCAGCCAAGAAGAAAACACCAAGAGGACATATTTACCTTAACCTCCAGACTAACTAGAATCTCTGAGAGTACTGACTGAGGTCTCATTGATGTTCAAATGCAATAAGATATACATACCATTAGTCATGAGAGGTTAGAGGCTTAAAAGTTAAGATAGGAAGTATTATTAAGTGACAGCTTTCAAAAGACTATGGCTTTGCTTTTCCAGGATGAAAAAAGCAAAGCACACACTGCTCCCAGTCCTGCTCTGCAAGCACAGGCCATGGTCCTAAGTACTGCCTGGACCTGGGGCTTAACGAAAAGGAACCTCTGTCAGAGTCAGTACTCAGGAGAGACTGTTCAGTGAACAGAGCCAAGTCACCAAACACATGGTAGATTCAAATGACCTTCATAATATGGTAGGGAAAGAAATCCTGCCAAAATCTTAGTCTATTTCATTTTCTCACATCTCAGCAGACTTAGAGCAGAACCAAGTGGCAGCAACATCCAGATTAGAAAGAAATAAAAGTGAACAATCATGCTGCATCCTATCACCCAAATAAAGGCCATCAGCAGCCACGAGCTCCACGCAGTTCAAAGCCCCATCCTCACACCAAGAGAAGAGAGTCAACCAGGGAGCAAGGGGAAGAAGCTCCTTGTGCAAATACGCTTTTAAAGACACTGGGCATTCTTTAAAAGCAAAGCCCAGAAAACCTGAATCCCATTGAAAAGTAAAAATGACCAATTATATGAATAATACCCACAGGCTTTACAGAGCCAAACAGCATTTACTGTGATGATCATATGACAGCGTTAGGAGAAACACAGGGCCACCAGCTTTCAGAGGACTCATCAGGAGACCAAAGCGGACTCAGCAGAGTTAAATCAAGTCCTCACTTTCAGATGACCATGGTGATGAGGGAGCTAAAAGCCTGCTATCTTTGGGATTCTTTATCAGGCACTTCTGAATCACAGAACACAGAAAATAATTAGCGTCACTATTCCTTCAATTGCCTCAAGATTAAGAGGGAAGTTAATTCATTACACAAATGAATGCTTAAGGAATAAAAGCTTAAATGTCTGAAAATCATTAAGGAAAAAACAGCTTACAAAAATCTTTAAGAGAAACAAATAATATTTATGGTGTGTCCTTAACTATTTACAATCAAGAGCTCAGACTGTATGTATTTTGATCTCTTAAAAAGCTATTAATTCAAGGCTGGAGAGATGGCTCAATAGTTAAGAGCACTGACTGTTCTTCCAGAGGACCTGAGTTCAATTCCCAGCAACCACATGGCACCTCACACCTGTCTGTAACTCCAGTTCCAGGGAACCCGACACCCATGGCAAAACACCAATGCACATTTAAAAAAAAAAAAAAAAAAAGGCCGGGCGGTGGTGGCGCACACCTTTAATCCCAGCACTCGGGAGGCAGAGCCAGGCGGATCTCTGTGATTTCGAGGCCAGCCTGGGCTACAGAGCAAGGTCCAGGAAAGGCGCAAAGCTACACAGAGAAACCCTGTGTCGAAAAACAAAACAAAACAAAACAAAAAATCTGTTAATTCGGAAACAAATAATTAGGAGAAATGAATCATCTTTTCCAAGATGAATCAAAATCCTACATATTTCACATCACCTTGCTTAACTATAAGCATCTCCATCTTGATGTTACCTTAAGCACAGTGACATATCTTTGTATTCATTGTCATTCTTAATGATCTTGGTAACCAATGAAGGTACCATGACAACGCCACTGTGCTCCTTTTACACAGGAGGAAGATGGGCCATGGGAGTTAACCACCCCTCAGTTCAAGTTTACGCAAAAACCAGGAATGAAACCTGACTCTCGGACACTTAGATAGACCCCAACTTGCTGACACATGCTATTTATCTTATAAGTGTTTATTACAGTGATTTTCATCTTTTAGTAGCTTATGGTAATATGTGGAAGGGCCCAGGAGAGTTAAACTGTATTATACATGGCAATGTTCAGATATAGCTCCTTTCATAAAGAAAATACAACAAATTAGAAGGAATTAGGATACCAACAGCTCAGTTTAGTATGAATAAGTAACATATTTAGCAAGCAAAGCATGCAAAAGAAATTGCAGATGAACATAAAATAAACCTGTAGCCTGTGCTGACACACCTGGACAGGTCAAACACACCCAACTGTGCCAGCCAGGACAACAAAGTACCTCTAGTTTTCTTGAGGTCCAGGGAAATTTCCTTAATGGTGAATTCAGTGTGAAATGGAGCAATTTGTTCTCGAAGAATCAAAAGATGCTTAATCAAGAAAAGTTGTCCATCAATCTGAGTCTAAATTATAAGACAAAAGAAATGAATATTATCACAGAGTAAATCAAACTTGGAGCATATAAAATACATTACCACTCAACATTAACTCCATGCAGATTTACAGCCTTGAAGGGCCAATACTCTGAAGCACAATAAATTCTCTCTAGGTCACCATGTCAAAGTTCTCGAGAAAATTCTTACTTCACACTCTGACCATTATCACTTGCTCTACTTAAGGAATCCAAGGGAACAAACCCACAAAGGCTAGGAAGAGAAATCAAGCCTGGTAATGTGGCACAGAGGTAAAAAGACGCTGCCACCTAAGGCTGCCCCGAGCAGTAGAATCGCTCAAAGGATGAGTCTGAATCCACTTGCTCACAGCCTTCTAGTTTCTCTGAGGAGGACGTTTGTCCCCATTTGCCCACATGGTTTTGATATCTAGAACATGAGTATAAAATGGACTGGCATCCCCACCCTGGATTACCTGCCACCCACAGGGCACTGGCTGGCCCTACAGGAACCCTCTGCTGTCTCAGGACTGTCTACGACGGCCCTGTGACTTAAGTGGAGCTCTCAGAGCTCTGACAAAGGCCCAGAACAACAATTACAGGCCTCACGATAGAAGTCTGTATATTAATAAAGCAAGGCTGCTTTTCAAGGTACAACTTTCTTTTGAAAACATTTCTAATAAAGTTATCCTTCATAAACAGTCTAAACGGATTCATAAAGTGGCAGCTCCTCAATCTCTCTTTCCACTAGCTTCTAGTAGGTACAATCATTATCAGAGCAAGATGTGTAAGGGAAACTCACTTAGCTGCAGAACACAGCGGTAGATAAATATGAAATGCTGTGCATTTTAAATACTTGTTCTACTTGTAAAAGGACAAGTTTGACAGCAAAAACAGTGTCACTTAGACTTCATTTACTTTATTAAAGCTGTTGTAACTCAAGAAAGTAGTATCATGTTAATTTATTACAGACTAGGTGTTCAATTTGTCTGTAATGATAATTTACCTTAAAAAAAACTAGAAAATCTCGTAAGTTGAAAGGCAAAAATTACACAGTCTCAGCCACAGAAACAAATAAGCTAACCATGCTTAGCAAGCAGAGGGTTTCCCAGACACACACAAACCCTTCTAACATGCAGGAGCAATAACAAAGAGGACAGAGAGAGGCTCAGGGGCTTAAAGGAGAAGACAGTGTGGAGAGGCCACAGCACGTGACCGCCTCTTCACTTAAGTCAGTCTTCCTCCTACTGAGCAGAGACACACGCTCACTGTGCAACACGTACGCATACTAGAGAACTGTGTGGGGGACGAGGGCAGGGATCACCAGTCCCCACTTCCTTCATGATGCTTTTGCTGCATAAAGCCGCCGTCTGCATCTCCTCTCTGTGTTCTCCTTTATCTCCTTAACGCAGTCAGGCCACATTTACTATCTCAGTCTCTAAACTCTGCAGCGGTGTGATACCCCATCATACAGAATATGTCCCGGTTCACTGAACCATCCCCGGTGATCTCAGGCATGAGTCCTCATAAAATGTGAGAGATGAGACTTGCAGACATTATTTAAACCTTAACTCTGCCTGTCTAGAACTTGTTGTTCCATGCTCTCTCAACGCCACGCATAAACAGAGAAAGAAGCAGTGCTTTTCTGCTAACAAGACAGCAGATTCTTTATCAGGAGACTTTTCTCAATTATCTAAAGTTTTGAAGTTAGAAATCGAATTTGTAAGCCTGGAATTCATAGGCTTGAACACTGCAAACAATGGTGAAATTCTGGCTACAAGTGATACCCCTCTGCAGGCAACAGGCCTTCTAGAGAGAGCCTAGCAGGGCAACACTGCGGCCCATGCTCTATTTTCTGGAAAGGCCGAGGGAGAAGCACGACCAGAAGTTTCCAGCCCCACAGCCCATGCTGATTACAAACCACAAGCCATGGCAACGACTTTAAGTCACACAACACAAGGACGATAACCGCCTATCCCCAAAGCTAACTGGCTGATTTCCTCCAGGCGAGACCAAGAGACTGTTTAAAATACTGTAGGGATGGCCAGGCATGATGGCGAACACTTTAATCCCAGCACTCGGGAGGCAGAGGCAGCCGGTTCTCTGTGAGTTTGAGGTCAGCCTGGTCTACAGAGTGAGTTCCAGGACAGTCAGAGTTACACAGAGAAACTCTACTTCAAAAAAAAACCAAAACAAACCTGTAGGGACAATGCTGTTTCCTTGAACACACTTTCTTGGTGTTCTGGGGAAATAGCAGTGCCATTTCCTCATCCTTATCCTTCAGCATAGACCCTCAGTACCATTTCTGGTACATCAGAAAAGTACACTCTCTTAGTGCAGTCTTAAGAGAGCACTACAATGAACTACCAGTTTCCGTCAAAATTCACTCCTAAACAAACAGATCTTACTGCTAAGTGGCTTTAAATTCTTGTGGTTGTAAATAAACGCCATACTGCACAATTCTATTATGGATAATAAAATTTCACCTAACACTTCATCAAACCTTGTTTTTGCTGATAGACTCTGATGCTCCTAGCAAGGACTGTATGCAGGCAGACAATGCTTCCTGTGATAATCCTTGGAACACCGCCCTCTGGTGGAAGAAGAAAGAAACATCAGCCCACAGCCATTCACAAAACAAAAAAAGGAAAATGTAAAGCCATAAAGGCAAAACAAAACAAAACAAAACAAAAAAAACAACGTTTACATCCCTTCATCATTGGATTAATACTTAAACCATTTTCCCTCAAAATTTTTTATGTCCATTCAATCTTTCTTGACTGCCACATGGCTCTGTAATATGCACTCATGTCTTAAAAAGCACATGTGTCCTTTACACATTAGCACCTGTTCATAGTTAGCACCGTGGGGGTCCCTGGAAAGTACAGAGATCAATTAGGTAGGTAGGGTTAGCTACAGTGTCCACTCCAGAACTATCTCATGTAGTGCACTAGAATTTTCCATATAGTGCAGGCTAACCTCTAACTCCAGACCCTCTTTCCCCAGCCTCCAAGTACTGAGCTCACATAGATACGTGCACCACCACACCCAGCTAGAAGGCTGTTTCTAAGCTCAAAATTAACTATAAAACAAACCATCAGTGTATGATCTAAAAGTGTATCCCAGGTAGTTAGAGATGATGCTTTAAGATTCACATACAAGGCTCTCCCTTGTATGTGATTTGATTTGCAGGTTTGATTCCCAGGTTATGAGGGGCTCATAACCATCTCACTCCAGGTTCACCTGTGATGCCTTCCTCTGCCCTCCTCTGGAACAAGCCCACACGATTCCCAGAAATACATGCGGACAAAACACCTACACACATAAGATAATTTTTCATTATAAAGTATAATTCAGTGCAGCCAGGCTTGGTGGCACCTGCCTGGAATCCCAACGCAGGACAATATTGGTGACATTATCGAGGAGGAGGCCAGCCTGGAGTACAAGAGACCCTGTCTGGGGGATGGGGAAGAAACAAACAAAAATAAAAACAAAAGATTTCTACTTCAAAGCTGGGCACAGTGGCTCATACCTACAACCCTAGCACTCAGAAGACTGGAATGGGACTGCTGAGAGTTCGAGGCCAGCCTGGGCTACATAGTTCTAGTGCAATACTGGCTACAGAGTAAGACTCAGCCTCAAAACAGAACGCAAGATTTGGATGTGAGGTAAGTGGAAAAAGAAAAGGTAACCCTGAGGCATAAGGCAAAGTAGACAGAGTAACCTGCCAGGACCCACCTATGCCTTGGCTAGCATTCCTGTCAGTACCCTCAAAGCCTTATGCACTGAGGTCTCGGGTAACAATGGGCATGTGTGGAACATGACCTTTGCCCATTCCACAATAGCAAGTTTCTGACCCCTGCATCACTCCCTACTGGGAACCGAAAGAAGCAAAGATGCCAAATGTCCTCCTAGCCCACTAGAAGAGATCCGTGAACCAAAGTTTACGTCATAGTAGTGTGGGTGACTGATGCCATGAGACAAACATGAGACCTTATTTTGTCCTAAGAGTCTGAACTATGAAACACTGTGTGTGTGTGTGTGTGTGTGTGTGTGTGTGTGTGTGTCCTGAACACATACAGAGAGTACACACCTACTCCCCTTGAGCCATATTTTTTTTCTTCTTTTGGTTTTTCGAGACAGGGTTTCTCTGTAGCTTTGGAGCCTGTCCTGGAACTCCATCTGTAGACCAGGCTGGCCTTGAACTCACAGAGATCCACCTGCCTCTGCTGGGATCAAAGGCATGCACCACCACCACCCGGCAAACCATACTCTTAAAAAGTAGTGGGGTCTGGACAACTCATTATGTGACTACTAGATACAATCACTTCTCTTCACATGCAGTAGGATTACAGCAATCAATTAAGAAATAGAGAGTTGAAACCATCAAATTCATAAAACTATTTTGCTTTAAGTGTAAACCACTGACAGCAAATATGTAGCTAAATCTGCCACTGCAGGGAATGGCAACCATTACCATTCACTCAGCATGCTTAAAAGAACTATTGCCCAAAACAATACAGTCTAAAAGGTGCTTTAAAAAAAAAAATCTGCTAACTTCAGCAAGTAACTAAACTTAGTTCATGACTAGACACTCCGGCACTCATGCACTATTTATTAAGGATGCTGACTGAAATAAGTGCAAAACTGGATTTACAGGGACTGGGCACACTGGTGCCCACCTGAAATGTCTGCACAGGGAGGCTGCAGCAGATGGATCTGCAGGTTCAAGGTCAACTAGAGCTAGCTACTGAGCGAGACTCTGTTTCAACAACAAAAACCATATTACAGTGGCTATATTTAATACTAAATATTATGCCAATGTGGCATTCCAAAACATTGCTCTCCATTCTTGACTACATCTTTACTGCGCCGCTTTACTTCACATAAACTAAAGCAGACAAATTCATCAGTAGTTTTAAACTTAGTTGTGGTCACGGGCTCCTTCTGATGGAAACTACAGCCTTGGTCCTCAGAAAGATACAAAGATAAAAACACATTAAAACTTACCCACAGTTTCGATGAGCCCCTAAATTAGATCAATCTTCAAGTTACCACCATATCTAAAAATCATTACTCTAAGAATATCAACAAAATACTGCATCAAGCTTTTTTTTTTTTTTTTTGGTTTTTTCGAGACAGGGTTTCTTTCTCTGTGTAGTTTAGCGCCTTTCCTGGATCTCGTTCTGTAGACCAGGCTGGCCTTGAACTCACAGAAATCCGCCTGGCTCTGCCTCCCGAGTGCTGGGATTAAAGGTGTGTGCCACCACCGCCCGGCATGCATCAAGCTCTTAAAGTAGATTAGAACTTAAAAATATTCCAAACAAATTCTAGAATAAGCAAAGTTCAGAGTAAAGATAAAAGAATTTACACACATACATCTATGCATCTATATAATTTGGAGAGACAGACAAGCGTTCTTCGCACTGTGGGATACCACATCCCGTGAAGATCTGCTGGAGAAATCGTGCTCTGTGGTCTAGGATTGAGGGAATCTGTTGAACCTAAAACCCAAATGGAAAAGAACATATATTCCAGGCATGTGGATATCTGTCATACAGTAACTTACATGGCAGCTATAAACTATTTATTCTCATTGGCTATCAATGGCTGGAAGACATCAATTTCCTCCCTACCTCATATTTAATAAAAAAAATAAATAAAAACCCTAGGAAGTTTAAACCAGTGACAGATAAGGGTTAAGACAGAGAAAAACTGGAGTACACATGGACATACACATTCCAGCTGTACACACATGCTCAATAGCACTCAACATTAGTTATTTTTCCCAATAATCTTTATGTAATACACAACAGCATACTTATGGAACACAACCAGATTCTAAAAGGCAGATCTGTATGCAGTGGGTACCAATGAGGTAAGAGTGTGACAAGAAAATACATTTTTTTTCAGTACAGAGGATCAGACCCAATTAGATGGGCAAGCACTCCATCACTGAGCAATAGTCACCCTCCTCTCCTTCTCTTCAACTTTTTCATTCTGACACAGGATCTTGCTAAGTTGTTCAAGCTGCCCTAAACTCACTTTAGTTCAGGCAGATTTTCAACTTGTGACCCCTGACTCAGCCTCCCAAGTAGCTGGATGACAGGCCTAGAGCAGGCGTGGTAAGCAGGACAACTTTAAAGAGGAGCATGGATCACAGCTGGCTGCTGGCACCTTGCCTTCCATTCTAAGCTGTATTAGCTCCCAGATGATAAGAACCGCCCCCAGCACTCAGGTGAGAAAAGGCAGTTTGGGGCCGGGGGAGTGCCTAAACAGGACACCTTCGCCAGAGAATCACAGTCCTTTGTATCCAGAGCCAGACTGAAAACGCTACACAGGTAGGGCAGGTGCACACACTTCTCTGGGACAAGAGGCGACACTCATATACGAACTATTCAAGGACGTCTTCAAAAACCACATTTTTAGCCCAGTAATTACTGAAGAGATGTCCTCATTCGAAGAGATGCAATAGTACTTGAAGGCAAAGTAGCAAGCAAGGATGGATACCAACAATGTAAAGTGTCTGGCTATCTGGTGTAGTGGCCACACCTTTAACGCCAGCACCTGAGATTAAAGGAGAATTGTGAAGCCTTCAAAGCTAGCCTAGGCTAGACAGCAAAGCCCTACCAAAAAAAGTGTGTTTGTGTGCACTTGTGATAAACACTAAATCTCAAAACTAGGTGGTGCATATGTGTTCATTTTATCTTTCTTTTCACTTCTCTACATATTTTTTCAATAATAAAAAAATGAAAGTCTATGATGAATTAGTAATGTTGCAAAATAAATATTGTTTCTTAAAAATATCTAAACCTGCATTGTTCAAAAAATGTGAAGGAGGGGCTGGTGAGATGGCTCAGTGGTTAAGAGCACTGGCTGCTCTTCCAGAGGACCTGGGTTCCATTCCCAGCAACCACATGGCAGCTCACAACCCTCGAGAACTCCAGTTCCAGGGGCTCCGATGCCCTGTTCTGGCCCCACAGGCACTGCATGCATGTGGTACACAGACATACATTCAGGCAAAACACCCAGACACATAAAATAAAGGGGAAAACCTTTCAAAAGAAATAATAAAAGATCTGATGGTCCTGTGGCACAGACTGGGGGAGAGAAATGAGGAAAATGTTGAAGTTTAATTTTTTCATTTAAAAAGACAAATTTAAAAAAGTTTTTTCATTTTGTACTTTGGTAAGCATTTTTTTTTCCAAGTCATATAATTTGTATAATTTTTAATCTCTCCCATTAAGGCCACTCTTCAATCTAAGATCTTTTTTTTTTTTTTTAGATCTTCTTTTAATGTCTTAAAGATAGTGGAGTGCTTGCCTATAACGAACAAAGACCTGGGTGTGATCCCTCAGCACTGTAAATTCTGAGGACTGTGGAGCACGCCAGTAATCCAGCAACTCAGGAAACGAAGGCAGGAGGATCCGAAGTTCAAAGACAGCCTGGTCCACATAAAACTCTGTCTCAAAAGAAAGAGTGTGTGTGTGTGTGTGTGTGTGTGTGTGTGTGCCTATGTATATATACGCATGTATATATGTACACACACACACCTATATCAAAGAACACTTAGGCAGGAAGGCCTAGAGTTTTACTGAAGTCTACTATCTGCAGGATCCTCCTCCACACAAAGAACTAAAAAGGACCAAGTAAGAGTCGAGTACTCTGAAGCTGCAGCCAGCTTGTCCGCTCACTTTTCATTATCGTATTTCACTTTTCCAGGGGAGTGTCTCCTGGCAGAGCCACCTTGCCGGGCAGGGCAACTTCTACAGTCCTCCTGCAAGTCCCCCGCCATTGCTCTCCCCTCCCCTCACTTCCGTACGTATGAAGGAAGCCTGTGCTCGTTAAGGGACTGACAACTGGTGTCTTCACAGAAAAGTCCCCATAGCACTCTGCCAGGTCACCACTCTACTTTATGGACTCACACGTTTCAGCCTTCCCCTCGGGAGGTACTAATTCTCCTCCTTCCCACACAGAGAACTGGGGAAATGATTACACTCATGGCCACTGCCCCTCATGTTACCAGCCTCCCACCCCATGCTAACGGCAGCACCTGCAGATGACATGGAATCCTGACCTTCTTAGTGTCAAGGGTCTTAATCCTCACCAACTTCCCACAGACTCTCGGACTTTTCACCTTACTTACAACCTTCTCAGATTTTCCTCTTCCTCCCGTTAGTCCACCGTATTACAGCAGTATCCCGTTCTCTAACGAGTTCATCATGCTCAACTGTTTAGCACCTCCTCTGCCTTGAGTCACACTTGCCTGCTCTTCCTCAGTCAGGCAGTTCCCTGCTCTGCCCCCACTAGCTCTGTAACATGAACACTGTCAACATCTCCCCTTCCATACAATGGCTGGACTCTGTCCCGGGGTGATCTATAAACTCAATGCATCAACCATGCCTCAGTCTTTATCAACAAACCAGCCTCCTACTACAGCTAAAGAACAGTGCTTCAGAATTATAATATAACATTATGTTATGTTATTATGACAAAATTATAACAGAAGTCAGAAATGTGGTACATTAAAATGCCACCACAAAAAAGTAAAAATGGAATTTTAATGTCTTATTTAATCCAATAAATCTCAGATATCATTTTAAAACTGGTAAAAATGACTACTAAAAGTTTCCATTCTTTAGTTCATGCTAAATCTTTGGTTCTGTGTGCATTTACCGTGTCTATGGCACACTGTATGCACTCATCACGTGGAAACACTATCCACACTCCCCGTGCTCAGTGGAGGGGGCGGAACACTGGAGGACACAGCTCTAGATCCCTTCCCTGTTGGGTGTCTTCCCTGATCCTATGATAATACAATGACCAAAACTAACTGAGGGGAGAAAAGGGCAGATGTGACCTTGTAACTTCTGTGTCACACCCCATCACTGAAGGAAACTGGGGCAAGAGCTCAAGGGAGGAAGCTGGAGGTAGGAACTGAAGCAGAGGCCATGGAGGGGTGCTGCTTACCAGATTGGTCAACATAGTTTCCTCAGCCTGCTTTCTTATAGAACCCAGGACCACCTGTCCAAAGATGGTACCATCCGACTTTACCTTACTCTCTCACACTCTCTATAAAAACACACTCTAGCTTCCAGACACCACACCTCACACTGACCCCACTTCCTGCACTGAGCATACGCCCTTCCCAACTTCTATGACCCCAAGCTCTTCATGGTCTAGGAGCATCCAGCATATTCCACTAGCATTTCACTCTATGAACTCCATTTGGGATCTATCGATCTGCCCCCGGAATGTATGAAAGCACAAGCTGTTCTATATGCCAGAGACCAGAGACAGTCCTCGATAAGGTTAATTAACTGACTGAGTAAATGCCAGAAGTTAAGACATTGGAACATACCAGATTTTCTTAAACTGCTGGACTCTCCTTCTTCCAACCGAACATCTGAAAAGGAAGCTTCTGAGGGCGTCTTCTTTTGCTCATCTTTTAAACTCTGAGCGATTTGCTACATAAAGAAACAAGAAAGAACATTCAAGTGTAGTTCTTCTTAATGTCATGCAATCTGGATCAGCTAAACAGATGTTCTGGGAAGAACTATAAAATTCAAGTATCATCCAAAAGGACCAACTCATTACAAAGAGAAAATATGCCGGGTGGTGGTCGAACACGTCTTTAATCCCAGCACTTAGGAGGGAGAGGCAGGTGGATATCTGTGAGTTTGAGGCCAGTCTAGTCTACAGAATGTGTTCCAGGACAGCCAGGGTTACACAGAAACCCTATCTCAAAAAAAAAAAAAAAAAAAAAAAAAAAAAAAAAGAAAAGAAAAGAAAAAGAAAAAAGAAAAAAAGAATACACCTTCATAATCACCTCAACCCTAATGGTAAAACCTCACATTACAGCCCTCTGGTATAATGAAGAAGTACACATCAGCTATTCAGTATTCTCATCAAAACAATTTTTAAAAAACAAAAAAAACAGAACAAAACAAAAAACCAAGAAGAAACAATGAGACAGATTCTGGTCTCTTCAAAACAGTCAGTTATAAAAATAAAACACAAAACAAAGTGGAGGAGTCTTAACTTCGTTTTTTTTAGATTTTTATTTATTATTTTGTATGTCCAAGTTTTTAATTCATAAAAAACTAATGTGTTTAGGAGTCAAGAGTCAATCCAGAGTCCTTAGTCTGGCCTGGAGCAATGACTCAGAAGCTAAAACAGATGCTTCTCTTCCAGAGGCCCCTCATTCGGTTCCCAGCTCCCACGTCAAGTGACTCACAACCACCTGTTACTCCAGCTCCAGGGGATCCTACGCCCTCTGTTGGCCTCTGAGGACGTGTGTGTGTGTGTGTGTGTGTGTGTGTGTGTGTGTGTGTGTGTGTTGTGTGTGTGTGTGAGTGCGTGTATACACATAAACTGAAAAAAAATTCTAAGTATTCCAACTACTTTCAAATGATTGAACAACAAAGCATATGACAAAAATATGAGGTGCTGTGACAAAAGCATTAACCACAGTTGACTCTGAAACCCTGGCTAGCTGAATCCAGAATGTTAGGAACCCTGTCATGCTTGGGTGAGAAATTCTATCAGGACTGTGTTCAAAACAAAACTACCCTTACTTTTCAGAGTTACCTACCAAAGTATTTAGAGATTGAAACAATACCTGAAACAAACTCATCCTAAAACGACTAATGGGAGCAAGGAGGTAAAAATGAACAAGACACTGAGCTGCCATCATGGAGACTTCACTGCCTTATTATCGATATTTTGCTTTTATTTCTAAGTTTTCACTTAAAAAACTCTAGATTCAGGCCGGGCGGTGGTGTCGCACTTGAGAGGTAGAGGCAGGAGGATCTCAGTGAGTTTGAGGCCAGCCTGGTCTACAAAGCGAGTTCCAGGACAGCTGGAACTGTTAAACAGAGAAACCCTAATCCCTGTCTTGAAAAACAAAAAGACAAAAAACAAAAAACAACAACAAAAAAAAAACCCTCTAAATTCTAATAACCCTGTTACAGCACCAATATTCTAGGCAGTCTTTGAACTCTATCCAAAGATCACAGAAATGTAGGTACAACAGTCAGAAGGGTCAGGGCAACAGCTGGAGCCTTCAAGACATAACTCCAAAAATGATACAAGATAATTTTAGGAGTACAACAAAGGGCCATGCCGCCATCATGATCTGTGGTGGCTGCTGTGCTATCAACTCCCTTACATGCCAATCACAAAGAAATAGGAGAAAAGGCAGAAAGCACTAATTCAACTTCAAATTTAAGGATACGCATATCCTGGCAAAGGGGAGAAAGCTATATAGTATGCTTACCAAACAGAAGTACAAATTAACAATTTATTCGTGTTCAATCCTTTCGTTTCATTTCCTTCGACTTCTATGGCAAGTACATTTTGATTCTTCTATTCTGAGTGATAGTTTAAAGAGTAATATTCTATCTTAACAAAGTATCTACAAGCCATGTGGGATCAGGGAGAAAATGAAGTACAGGTGAAGAGACCCCACCTCCATCATGACTAGTTTATCAGGATATGCCAAGTCTCCAGGAGCTGGTTTGTAGCCGGTGATGTCCGTCTGAATGTAGATATGGGTCCGGTACACAAGCCTCTCTTGTACATCTTCCAACATCTGCTTTACTCCAGCAGCAAAAGCCCCCAGTTGTTCCGCTGTAAAAAGAAAAGGCCATCATCCACTCCTTAGAGTTAGGAAAGTGCTTCCTTTCACTAAGCAGAGATTTCTAAATTGCTCTGACACAGCATGAACCACTGTTGGAGAGACTGTAGCTGAACTCTATTCCAGTATGACTCAATGATCTTAGAAATGCTGATAGCTTTCAGTTTCTTCAGGATGAACCTGAGGAAATACACTGGCCCTTCCACCTTCTTCCCGGGACTCTGGAAATTTGTTCCTATTACTTATATAACGAATTTAGGTTTTAAGAGTGCACTACACTAAGTTAATCTACATAGCTTCAGACCAATACTAAAAGATAGCCAAGGTAGTTTATTAACTGGGTTTGCCATGCCCCATTTAACAAGTAAACTGATGTCTTAACATTTTTACAAAGAAAAAAGTGAAATATGAGTTTATATAGTATTTCTCCTAATGTTAAAACAGGAATCAGCGCTATCTTTATATAGTATTTCTCCTGATGTTAAAACATGAATCAGAGCTATCTTTATATAGTATTTCTCCTTATGTTAAAACATGAATCGCACTATCTTTATTTTTTTTTTTTTGGTTTTTCGAGACAGGGTTTCTCTGTGTAGCTTTGCTCCTTTCCTGGAACTCGCTTGGGAGACCAGGCTGGCCTCGAACTCACAGACATCCGCCTGCCTCTGCCTCCCGAGTGCTGGGATTAAAGGCATGTGCCACCACTGCCCGGCCGCACCATCTTTATACAGTATTTCTCCCTGATGTTAAAACATGAATCAGCACTATCTTTCCAAGGGTCAGGGACTAGAGATACTACACAGAAATGGAAAACATTCATGGCACTTTAAAATCAACCTAAATTCAGAAGCACTGAGATGTGAGAAAGCAGACCACAGAAAGACCTAACACACAAAGAATAACTTGGAAGAGCAACAGGACACCTGTGGGCAGAAGCACAGCAGCAATTAAGTCCCCCAGGAAAAGGATGGCTTCAAAGGGATTTAGAAGCTATCAAAAGCATGTTCTCTACCGCAATCTAATCAAACGGATGGTGACTGGTCAGACAGTTAAGTGCTACTCAGAGAAATGCTGCTCTTTACTGCAATCTGAAGATGACAGATCATTACTGCCTGAGAATGCTAAATAATCCCGGGTTTTTAGTCAAAAGCACGAAATGAGTTGACTCTGGTGTGCTAGATCCCTAACACAAGCCAAAATCCAGTTTTCTCTGAACTCCAAATGCCAAAATGAAAAGTGACTATTTTTATTACTGACTTCACAGATTTTAAATTTCTTATCTGTTTAATTTATAGCATTAAATGGTTCCAGGTGAAGGTGTACCTTGATTTGAAAGGAGTGAGGTATCAACTCCAAATCATTAGCCTTCTACTTAAAATTTTAAAACTTAAAAAAAATTTTAACTGAGGCTGTGGAGGAAAAAGTTCTTTTTTTTTTCCCTCACATTCACTGAACCACAGATACAATTAAGAAGTCCTTTAAAGTGATCACTTCTGTATATTTACCATTGTTCTGTACATGGTCTTCAAGCACTTCGTTTTTAAGAATCCCACAAAGCTCTGATAGAGTCTCTAAGTGAATGACATGGATGATCAATGGCCGGAACACATCATACAAGGACACGCACAATTTCTCCAAAAGCTCACTAAAAGAAAGGACAAAATACACTTGCTAATAGTAAAATTTTCAGGAGTTTTCCAACGTGTTCAAAGTTCCGTGTATTTGTTTTAGCCAGTGAAAAGAATAAATATCTACTGGAAAATGGTAACTGGGCACATTATACAGGGAGGAGGGAAAATGAGTCTGTAAACTGCTTTTGCTTTAAAAGCTCAGAATCGGCATTTAATCTATAACAGTTAATTCAAATTAGCTGTCCCCAACCACAAGTCAATTGATTACTTTTATTTTAACAATAATTTCATATTCTTTAAAAATACAGATTATTTCAGTAAATGATATTACCTTTTATATTCACTGCAGATCAAATGGTTATTCCCCCACCACCACCACCACCAAAAACATGTTCAAACTTAAAAAAAACACACTAGGTAGGCATGGTGGTGAACACCTTTAATCCTAGCACTTAAGAGGCAGAAGCAGGCAAATCTCTGAGTTCAAAGACAGCCTGGTCTACATAGAGAGACGCTGTCTCAAAACAAAACAACAAAAACAAGTTTTAAAAAACTAAAAAAAAAAAAAAAAAAAAAAAAAAAAAAAACCCGCTCAAGTACTTTGTGCCCATACCACGTATTTTGAGAAATTTTAAACATTTGAAAAGAAAAAGGTAGGTGTATATGTTTTTCAGATTGTCAAGAGTACCCTTCCATATACAGTACTTCATCAAGTAACCACCCCAACCAAAATCAGGAAGTCCATTTTTCTCCTCCTAACACGAGTCATAATCTTAGGATCTTTGTGAGTCAAAAATAGCCAACCTGAGGGAATCAAGTGACTAACAGTGGACCTGAAAGTCACTTCGAAAAAATGACGATTATCAACTAACATCTACGTTTCTAAATGTTGTTCAGCAGTTAGAGACACAGAATTTCTAACCCAAAAGGGACTAGTACACTTGGTGTAGATAAAGGGATCCAGATCCCAAGACTGGTTTCTCTTGTAGACTTCTTGTTATCATCTCATAATGTCTCCAAAATTTTACTACAAAAATATAAAAGCATGCTTGCCTTTCAACTACAGACTTAAGAAAATAATCACAATCAACAATATTCTGTTTCCATACCCAAAAAAGTTCAAACACTGCAGTTAACTGTAGAATGTCTCTACAATATAGTAGTCCATTATTGTCAATAGCAAACTAAATTTTATCCACAAGAGCTAGATTCTATGTATCACTTACTCTAATTTTGACGTTGGCTTTGTGAAAAATTCATTGTAAAGTTGGTGCTCATCTTGGCATACATGGACCATAAAGGCACAGCCACTGCGAACCTGCAATAAACAAACAAATCCCACCTACAAAGATGCACATTCAGCTCTTATGAAATTTAAAGCCTATACTTTGCTTGCAAAAATTACACACATATATTTGCTGTGGGACATCTTTCTATATGATGTGAGTATGTGTGGCTCCCACTGGATAATAAATAAAGCTGTTTTGGCCTATGGCAAGAAAGCTTACAGCCAGGTGAGAAATCAAAGTAGAAATACAGAGAGAAGGGTGGAATCAGGAGAGATGCCAGGCCACTGCCAAAGGAGCAACAAGATGCCAGCAGACTGGTAATGCCATGGCCACGTGGCAACATACAGATTAATTGGAATGGGTTAATTTAAGATGAAAGAGTTAGCTAGCCAGAAGCTGAAGCCATAAGCCATACATTTTGTAATTAATATAAGACTTGGAGTGATTATTTTATAAGCATCTGTGGGATCGCAGGGCCGGGTGGGACCAGAGAAATTTCCGGCTACATATATTCATAAGCAACTTTCTGGAAAACAAGAAATGTCTAGTTCTCAATGGATTACTTCAAAATAGGATCCAATTTTTAATTTCTTACTGTATTATTTTCTGAACTTTCGATAATAAGCATTTTCTAGTTAAAAGGGAGTACTTTTAAAAAGAACTTTTATGTATTTTTCTAAGGTATGAATTAAAACAACACTAAACAAAGGCCATTTCTGCATCAAAAACTAAGCTGAGGCATGGTGGCACAAACATGGAATCCCAGCATTCAGAAGGCTAAGGCAGGATAAGCAAATGTCAAGGCCAATCTAGGCTGCAGAGTGAGACTCTATCTTAAACCAAAAAAATAAATAAATAAAAATAAAAAAAAAAACCACCTACAATTACATTTTCAACATAAATCCACTAACTCTGAAACTTCATCCTTCAAGGAAGAACACATATTTGTAAATCTTCCTATCTCAAGAAAAATTAGCATGAGGCTATTTTACAAAGTTGAGCTAATTTCCACTATCATACCTAGAAAAAAAAAAATGTTGATTTGGGAAACATAATGAAATCAACTTGCTGAGGCAGGTCTGAGTTCTTTTGCTCCCCAAAGCTGTGTGCTACAAAACTTAGGTTACAGGTAACTGCTAGAAAGTGTCAGAGACACAGAAAAACTGGAAGGGGTGCTGTCAGGAAAAAGGGGAGCAAGCAAGTATCAAACAGCAAAGAGCAGGCAGGACTCGCCCGCCAGCAAGCACTCACCAAGGCACAATGGTCTCTGTTATTTTGGCTCGTTAGCTCTGTGACAGTACAGGCAATACTGGGGCCCAGAAGGAGCTCCCGCTGATCAAGGTAACACTGGTGGATATCATTGAGCAGGTGCTGGTATCTGATGGAAGGCAAGTAAAAAACAAGACAAGAAGTACTGTGATTCCTCTCCTGCATAGAGGATAGATTTACACACACACACACACACACACACACGACATGAAAGTAGAGGGGGCTAGCTGGGGAAAGGAGGGGACTACTGAGGACTAGAGAGGGGGGAAGGGAATGGGGAATGAAAAAGCTCAAAATACATGAGATGCTTGAATTAAATGTCTTTATGAGCTGGGTGGTGGTGGTGTACGCCTTTAAGCCCAGCACAGGGGAGGCGGAAGCAGGTGGATCTCTGAGTTCGAGGCCAGCTTGGTTTACAGAGCAAGTTTCAGGACAACCAGGGCTACAGGGAGAAACCCTGCCTCGAAAAAACAAAACAAAAATAAAAATAAAAAAATTAAACATCTTTATGAGCCCATCACTATGGACAGTGAATATATAATATTTTTTAACTAGAAAAAGTAGTAAGACTGGAGTATACATTTTTTTATTTCAAATGCACAAATGAAATCTGATCTTAAATTCCAGAACTGGTTGCCAGGCTTCTAAAGCCAGAATGGTGGCCTCTCATGTGCCCACATTAAACACTCAGGAATACAGACGTAGAACAAAAACCATATGAAGTGATACAAAAACCTTCAATAGAGACCTCGCATCCACCTAACTGAGGTAGAGGGAAACACACTGTCACCACGATAAACTTGCTGAGTCAAGCGTGACACTCTGCTCTCTAAACAGGCTGTGTGTCTGAGAACAAACACCAAGGGCATACGCACAAGGGAAGGGCAGGACAGAAGACGGGGGCTGCTGAGTACTCACTCGGGTATCTTTTCAGATCGTTGCTCTATTTGTTCAATAAGAGCCTGTAGGACAAAGAAAGACACATATGTCCACCTGTCTCTCAACTGTACTTTTCACTGCTTACTGGTTATACTGGTATCCCTCATTTAAGATGTAACAATGCAAGCCAGGTGGTGGTGGCGCACACCTTTAGTCCCAGCACTCGGGTGGCAGAGGCAGGTGGATTTCTGTGAGTTTAGGACCAGCCTGGTCTACATAGTGAGTTCCAGGACAGCCAGAGCTACACAGAGAAACTCTGCCTCAAAAAAAAAAAACAAAACAAACAAACAAAAAAATGTGAAAAGATTAAAAATCATAAAAATAACATATAGGCAATGATACCACAGTATATATTTTTCAGTTTTTTATGTCCAATTAGCTTGTTTTCTTTCTTTCTGTTTTTATTTGATTTTATCTATAAGTGCAGGTGCTTTCCCTGCATGTGTGTTTGTGCATGTGAGTGCCCGGTGCTCATGGAGGTCAGAAGAGGGCATCGGATCCCCTGAGGATGGAGTTACAGACAGTTGTGAGCCGCCATGTAGGTGTTGGGAATCAAACCTGGGTCCTCTGGAAAAGTAGTCAGTGTTTTTAACCAATGAATTCTCTCCAGGCCCCATATTTTCTTTTTAATTGAAGCTGGAATTGTACTATTTATTCAGCTCTATAATCTATATTTTAAAAACATTTCATAAATATTTTTCTATCATTAAACACTTTCAATAATAGATGAAAACACATAGAAAGCCTTATACAACTCCTATAAACACTCAATAAATTATTGCAAACAGCATTTAAAATATTACATAAAACTAGGTATGGTAACATATGCTATAATCCCAGTACTTGGGAAGGTGGAGCAAAAGGAGCATTGGGGAGTTCCGGGCCAACCTGAGCTCAGTGGTGAATCTGAAGCCAACGTGGACCACACATACAGCAGCATTCCATCTCAAACAACAGCAGCAACAAAAATTAAACAAATGAACAGAGCATTATATGAAATGGTTGTGTATTATCCTGTGGATAGACGCACTCAAAATCAACTACTCTGTTCAGCATTTCTTTCCAAAGACTCACAGCCACCAGTTCACAGTCTGGAGTCAAAGAGCTGTTCTGCTACATCAGATCCCAGGCAGGAAGGTCCACTTCTCTGAGCAAACTGGTATGAATAACTACCTTTCTCTCTTTTTTTTCCAAATTTTTATTTTTTATTTTTATGTGTATGGGTTTTCCCTGGTGTATGTCTGTGCACCATGTACCTGAAGAGGCCAGAAGAGGGCATCAGATTCCCTGGGACTGGAGTTACAGACTTGGTTAGCCACCATGAAGGGGCTGGGAATTGAACCTGGACACTCTGAACAGCAGTCAGTGCCCTCAACCACTGAGCCGTCTCTCCACCCCAACCCTGACTCAGTAACGCCTGTGTAAGCACCACTTTGTGAGCACTCCAACACACTGACTCAAAAGAGAGATATACTTTATATGTCTTTGATCTGCTCTGCTGAAATGTTTTATGGAAAAGAATCCATTTACACCCCATCAGCAATATTACTCCCACTGAATCCTCAAAAACACTATTATACTTTAATTTGAAAATTCTGAGACAAAAAAATTAACATGCATTCCACACTTTGTGAATTATCTAGTCATTTTATAATAGATACTCATCTTTCTTAACAAACATTCCAGTTTCTACCTTTGTTTTTCCTATTTAAGTGTTGGAATTTTTCATTTTTATATCCTTAATCTTTTAATTTGGTCATTTTTCCCCAAATAATTCTTAGTTGTACTGTGGGGGATCTATTTACTAGTTTAATATTTATTAATCACTTATAATATATTCTGATAATGTTATAAAGTAAAAAGGGTTTTACCCAAATACTCAGAAATTTTTCCAAATAACATGTAGAAAACTCTAGCTCTTCCTTTTTATTTGAAATATTCTAAATTCTAGAATTTTCCATGTCAGTGATCTGTCAGTAAATTCTTAATTCAACAACACTACACTTTCCAAAAATTTGTTTTGTCTTTCTGATCTGAAGAAATCTTTTTCAACTTTAGCTACCAGTACATTCTACCCAATACATTACACTGAAAAGAACTGACATTTCAAAATTTAACTCTCTCCAACCAGGACCATGACAGGTTTATCGTCTTTTCAATCTTTCAAGATTTTTGTGTACTTCTGTCATTTTATTCATCCTCATATTCCCACTGAGATTACTGCTACCTAAATATCATATCCTTTCTGTCAATAAAATAAATGCAACCCCATCACTCACACTAATTAGTTACTAAAACATGTGCAAAGCCACAAATCACAGACAATCTTTTACAGTCACCCACTACACTAAGTCCTCTTATCCACACTGTTTCTTCCCGAATCAAATAGACAATATTGGCTTTAGCTAACAGACAACAGAACCAATCAGGCAAAATCCAAATCCCATCACCCTCTTCCTCAGCCTTCTATACACAAAACCAAGTGTCCTCCATCTGAAAAACACAATTATTCTCCTTTAACTAGCTGACTTTCAAGGAAGAGCATGAAATCTGTCAACAAAAGTGTAATACTCCTTCTAGTGACAAAGAACATACATGTATAAGCTCCAGTTAACCATCTCAGCTGGTATAACATACACAAATACTGGTGTGACCATCCCTCCCCACTTCTAATTTAATCAGGATAAATACACTGACCATTCCTTTAAATCCACATGCTTCTAAGGAAGTAAGGCACATACATACGTAGCCTCATTCAATATACTATCTGAGCCTTGTCCAGCTCCTACGCCTCTCCGGAATGGCTGCACACCTTGCTTGTGAATGGTCCCTCCTCCCGACTTCAGATCCCCTTCACTAGAGTCCATTTCCCCTCACCCCCATAATCTATAGAACGGCCGTCCGACCGACCGAAGCGCTCTATTTCGGTTGAGTCATGTCTTCTACTCTCCATGAATCAGCCTGGCATGCACCATGCCTTGTCCTTTCCTTCCTCTTTTCCAGCACACTCTAATGACAACACCCTGTAGTCCAGTTACAATAAATTACAGGGAATCCCCCAAACGCATGTCTTTATGTCTCCATAACCTTCCCTTAAAACAGAGACTACTGGTCTCTGTACAACCCCCTCAAGTCCACCAGAAATCTGAGCTTGATTTCTTTTTACACTTATTTAGTGTGTGCTGCAGAGTTTTATGTCAACCTGACACAAGCTAAAGTCATCTGACAGGCGGGAACCTCAATTGAGAAAACGCTCCCATAAGATCAGGTTGTAGGCAAGCTGTAGGGCATTTTCTTAACTAGTGATTGATGGGGGAGGGCTCAGTGGGTGGTACCATTCCTGGGCTGGTGGTCCTGGTTCCTGGAAGAAAGCAGGCTGAGCAAGCCATAGGGAGCAAGCCAGTAAGCAGCACCCCTCCATGACCTCTGCATCAGCTCCGGCCTCCAGGTTCCTGCCCTGCTTGAGTTCTTGTCCTGACTTCCTTTGATGATGAACAATGATGTGGAAGTGTAACTCGAATAAACCCTTTCCTCTCCTAATTGCTTTGGTCATGGTGTTTCTTCATAGTAATAACAACCTTAACTAAGGGTGTTGTGTGTGTATATGTGTGTGTGTGTGTGTGTGTGTGTGTGTGTGTGTGTGTGTGTGTGTGTGTATGTACACATCCTGCAGGAGTCAGCCCTGCCCTTCACATGTGGATTGCACTCAGGTCGTCAGGCTCGGCAGCAAGCACTTTTACATCTGAGCCATCTCGCCAGCTCCCCAAATCCAAGGTTTCATCTAGAAACCACACTGAGCATCACAGGAAGGGCCAACAGATTCCTGCTCTGTAGACTTTAATTGCTAAGTAGTGTGAAAGGGGCAATGCCTTCCTTTCACTCATGTTCATTTCCTGGAATAAGCAAAAGAAAAGGCACAGAGGACTCCCAAAGGGCTGGCTGAAATTTTCCACAGCAATATTCAGTATGTGTCCACAGACTTACTCTGACTTTGGGGGCAGCAGCTCGGAATCTCACATAGAATAGTGTGAAGGCATTGTCTGCATTAGGTACTGATGCGGGATCCTGAAGAAACGGGGGAAGAGGGAAGAAAGGTATTAGCAACCACGTAATTCCACAGAAAAGGAACACTAAAGCCGGGCGGTGGTGGCGCTCGCCTTTAATCCCAGCACTCGGGAGGCAGAGACGGGCGGATCTCTGTGAGTTCGAGGCCAGCCTGGTCTACAAAGTGAGATCCAGGAAAGGCACCAAAGCTACACAGAGAAACCCTGTCTCAGAAAAAAAAAAGGAACACTAACCACTCCATACGTCTACTGCTTGGCCTCCATTCCAACCAAAAGCTTAGAAAAGAAAATCTCAATGAGAGGTTATGTGTTAATATTGTTAGAGCTGAGAATTAACGGAGCTATCACTCTCTCCTTTATAGTTCAAATTTATCCTGTATTACTTGAATTTTGGCAGTAAGTAGAACTGAATTCAGACTTAAACTGCTACTTATGGAGTATAAGACACTGGCCAAATTTTTAACATCTCTGACATTTCAGTGTATGTCCTTGAGGAAGTAAGTTTTTAAATTTCCGTTACCTCTTTCTTCTGCCTTAATAGGACTGAACCTAAGGCCTGGCACATTCTAGGCACTGCTCGACCTCAAAACAGCATCGCAGACTATCTTTAGTGTGGTGTTTTACTTTGAGACAGGTCTCATGAGTTACACAGACTATCTTGAACTCACTGTGGAGCCCAGAGTGGCCTTGAACTACCTATCCTCCTGCCTCTGTCTCCCAAACAGCATAGGTCATAAGTATGTCCAACTGAAAAGTGAGCTTCAAAGTAAAATACAGTCTTTATGGTGTTTTCCTTGGGGAAGAATTGTGTTCAGTAACCAACCTAGACAACTCTACTCTTATTTTCTAACCTAGTCAGTGTGTGGTACTTTTGTACCTAGCATCTACTAATTTGTAAATACATTTTTCCGTCATTTTTCCTAGTTATTATTTTTAAATACAATCTCACTATGACAGCACGGACCTCGTGAGCTCCTTTTTCACCATACATTTCTAATACAATAGTAAACACTAGGACACACTCAATAGAAATAGGCATGCTGCAAGGTATGATGGCACATGCCTACAATACCAGCATCCAAGATGCAAGAGGACCACAAATTCAAGGCCAGGCTGAGCAACACAGTGATCCCTTGTCTCAAAACCCCATGGGCCGAATGTGTGACTCAGTGGTAGAATGCCTGCCTGGTGTGTCCAAGGCCCTGGGTGCAGTTACAGCCCTGTAACAGTTATCCACGGCCAAAGCAATGGATTCTGGGGGTTGACTACATAAATATATTTTTTTGGTTTTGGTTTTTTGAGACAGGGTTTCTCTGTGCAGTTTTGGTACCTGTCCTGGATCTCGCTCTATAGACTAGGCTGGCCTCGAACTCACAGAGATCCGCCTGGCTCTGCCTCCCGAGTGCTGGGATTAAAGGTGTGCACCACCACCACCACCACCACCACCACCACCCCCGAGCTGGGTTGACTATATTGCATGACACACACATACATAGAAAAATATCCAAGAAGTATGAAGAGAACCCAGTATTATGTGATAAACTGTAAATTGCGATATAAGCTATTTGTTTTCCGAAAAATTCTTTTTACTTTTCCATAAAAATATTGACAGGAAATTAATCAAAAATAGTAAAATTGAGTAAGTTTGAATGACAGATAATTAAAAATACTTTTCCTCTTTTTAAATATTTCCCCTGGTGCTAGGGGTAGAAAACAGGACTTTATAATCCTAGGCAAGGGCTCTACTAACTCAGCTACATGGGACAGTCATATCTCTCTACTATAAAAGCTGCAGCATATATTCTTACTGAGTAAGAATAAAAATGTTAATTATACAGTATTAATCCAGACAAGGTTGTGGAGGGCAAATAAATCAAAATCAAGCTGTCCCTGGGATCAGCTAACTCACCCTTTTCAGTAACTGATTTGTGAGAGTCTGCAGTGTGTTCACAGTATATGTCTTCATGAGGTGCAAAGCTTTAGAAAGACATTGTTTAAACTTCAGTAAGTATACAGGATAATCTTTAAAATTAGGCTGTAAAACAAAGAAAGTTACAAAAGAAATAAATATTAACAATAAGCAAACGTCCAATGAGAACCAAGGTGTCCTCTATGCAAAGCAATATATGGAGTTCTGTAGATCATAAGCTCCGTGAAGAAGACACTTGAGGGACTTGGTTCCAGCCAAATCCTCGGTGCCTGGCACAAAGCAGGCTCAGTCAGCGTTCACAGCTGCAAACAAAATCAATGTCAGAGCCCCGCTAACCCTGAGGCTAGTGTGAGGTAAAACCCTACCAGGGACAGAATGGAGTTGGGGAAATAAGAACAGCAGTGCATCCTCGGGAGGTCAGGAGAGGGCTAAGATGAGAGGGCTTGTCCTCCCCACCCTACCCCCCACCCCTCACACGGGTAACTAGATTTCCAAAGAGCATCTCGCACATCCATGAGTGAACACCTTAAATGTCATACTCTTCTAGGTAAGATAAAGCCGAATCAGAGGGTCCTTCCCACTCCAGGAGACCTCTGAGAAGCCGGAAGTACTCTGAACACTAAGAACAGCAACCAAAAAAAGCACTAGTTTTTCTTCAGCATGTTACAGGTATACAGTCATCCCTCGGTATTCAGACAGCACTACTTCCAGGACCCCAAAGGACATACCAAATGACATCATCACCGAGTTACTCATGAGATGACGTAATACAGCTGTAGAGACAGCTATTGTTCTACACCATCCAGGGAACAAGGACAAGAAAACAGGCTGTATGTACATGCTCGGTACAGACAAACCAAAGGTTCTTTATAATCTGTGCTGCACAAGTGGCTGAATCCACCTAAGAAAGCCATACAGAGAAGCTGACTATACTTTCTCCACTGGGAAAAAATAAATGTATAAGAGATATAGCAGAAGTGTTAATATTTTTAAAGCATAAAAGTATGACTTACATGAGATGAAATGTATGTTATACAATCATCTAACTTGGCCAGCATAGGGATAAATCCTTCACTATTCACAGACAACGTGGGAGAATTCAATTTCTTCAAGTAGAAGGAAAAGAAACAATTAACAACAAAAAAGTAAACATTGAAAATTATTAACTAGAACTGACGTATTTCTTTTTAAATATAATAGTGTACTTTAGGCTAATGAAACAGCCTGTAACAATCACTAAAATATCCTCAACTGTGGCCCACGTATAACAAGCTAGTAAGCATCAGCCTAGCAAAACAAGGCAGAAAAGAACCCGGAAGTGTTTTCACTACGCTGTTGTGCAACAATAAACTGAATTAATACATCTCGGACCCAAGGGTCGCACTTTCCACCACTTCACAACATATAATCTGTCTACATTTGGACACTGGCCACTTTGTGGTGGTATTGTATTCCCCAAAATATTGTGTACCCTAATAAATTTATCTGGGGTCAGAGAACAGACAGCCACTAGATACAGAGGCTAGAAAATGGTGGCACTCACACCTTTAATCCTAGCACTCCAGAGGTAGAAATCCCTCTGGATCTCTGTGAGTTCAAGGCCACAATGGAAAAGGCCAGGCATGGTGACTCACGCCTTTAATCCCAAGAAGTGAGCCTTTAATCCCAGGGAGTGGTAGTAGAAAGCAGAAAGGTATATAAAGGCGAGAGGACCAGAAACTAGAGGCATTTGGCTGGTTAAGCATTTGGCTGGTTAAGCTTTCAGGCTTCTAGCAGCACAGTTCAGCTGAGAGCCATTGGGATGAGGACACAGAAGCTTCCAGTCTGAGGAAAGAAGACCAGCTGAGAAGTTGGCCAGGTGAGGTTAGCTGTGGCTTGTTCTGGTTCTCTGATCTTCCAGTTCACCCCAATACCAGGCTCAGGTTTGTTTTTATTAATAAGAACTTTTAAGACTCATGCTACACCACTTCTTATGGTTAAAGGATTAACTAGCAGTCACAGCACTTGCTGAGCATGCTCACGGGGCTCTGGGTTCGATTTCCAACACAGAAAAGCAAAGCCAACTATCACTAGCCATTTATTCTGTCTTGATACAGAAGTGGTTTGCCCAAGAACCAATTCCCACAGCAGCTCACGTCTAAATGGCTGCCAGCTTTACTTTTATGTCTTTAATATTAAGCTCCAATAATTACAATTATTTTAATAATTTCATAACATGATTTCTAAATAATTATGACTAACAAGTCAGAAATGTAGAAATACAGTTTACTCAGAAGCCCTTATTATCTTCTTCATGAGGACGATATACTTCTTCAAACTGAACATGAGTAGTGGCTTAAAAGTGTGTGTATGGTATTATAGAAACACAACACAGCAAGACTTAAAACTGAACACTTATTATCCTAATTTTCACAGCTTAGAGGGAAGATTCTAGGACAAGAATCAACAAAAAGAGCCATAACAATAACACAATTGGAGAAATTCTACTTAAGTCTACTTAAATCACATGTGGAAAGTTCTGAACTGATAATGGTATCTTGCTTAAATCAGAAACTCCATCAGCAAACAACTATTCAGTTCAAGCATCACTTTATCCTCTTGAAGATTGCTACAAAAGGGAAATATAAAATTTCACTAACTTTACAGAAAAGTACCACGCACTTACTGTGTTAATCGTCTCCAATTCATTAAAATAGGACAGCTTCTGCTGGATGTGCTCAGCAAGATCAGCAAGTTCCGACTCACATTTTAAAGAAAAAAAAAAAATTATTATAAAAACACACCAATCGGTACCCTAATGTCAAAACTACTTTGAATAGAGTTATATTTGACACTGAAGTTTAAATCAGATCATGCTCAAGTATTTCTGTACCCATGAACAAAAGGAGACAATAATTAGTGTTATGTGATCTTTTATAAAAATAAGTGCCTGCCTTTTAAAAACACACAAAAATACAGAGAAAATTCTAAAATACAGTAACTTCAATGCTCTATCTGCAACTCACAAGTTAAAGTACAACCTCCTCAGGCAGCTGATTAAAAACAAAAACCCTTTGGCCTGAGCAAGTTCCAGGACAGCCAGAACTAAATTTTAAAAAAAGCCAAACAAAAACAAAAACAAAAAAAAAAAAAAATCACCAATAGTGCAATCACTCTGCTTATCTGAAAATGTCAATGATAGTGGACAAAGCAAAGCAACCAGTTCACTCTGCAGCTGTGCACCTAGCAGATCAAAACACGGCAGTCCGCCTCTGGTTTACAGCAATCTGCATGTTTAGCACAGTCTAATATAGAGGAGCAACCTTCAGTGTCTACTCAGAGAAATTAAGGAAATTAAAATGGAAAGCATTCGTCTATTTAAAATTAATCACTGACCCTCTCTCTCCCCTCATTCCCAATTACCTGTTCTTTTAGGAGCTGTTCACAGGCTTCATGAAGAGTTCCTGTCTTATTGGACACAAAAAGGTACTGCTTCTGCAGTGACTCCAGATGCTGAAGAGCACTGTTCACATCACTCAGTATAGCATCGCACTGTTCCTGAAACCCAGACAAGTAATCCCTCATCTGTCTAGAAAACAGAACCAAGAGGGGATTGGCAATAATATTTTCCCCCAATAAGCAGAGTCAATAAACAATACCGTCTCATCTTTTCCAAAATTACAAATTTCAGGTGGAAAACCTGACCTACTCTTCCAAAATTTCTAACTCTCAGATTTACAGCAAAAGCTAGGCCATAAACTACTCCGATGCTTAGGAAGACGAATCACTGTCACCACAACCAATAAAAGGAATTGGCCTTAGAGCCACAACCTGGTTTCTTGCATGTAAGTCAATAAATCACAGGCATCAACCTTCAAAGATGGGGACACCAGGACATCCCAAGGCAGCAAATAAGGTTACTCCTTCAGATAACTGCCACCTCCAAGGACCATGTGATGTGCAAAAGAATTTTGGATCTGAGACTAGAAGACAATGGTCCAAACTGGAGTTCTACCTAAGTCTAAATGACACTGGTAGTTAATGTGTCCAAGCCTCAGGCTGGCCATTTGTAAAATGGGAATGGTAATTTTTCCTTGAAGATCTGCTAGAGATAAAATAGGATTATACATCCATAGCACACTGCCTAGCAATAATGCCCATGAATATGCCAGGCATAGTGATGCACACCTTTAATCCCACCACTTGGGAGGCAAAGACAGGCAAATCTCTGTGAGTTCGAAGTCAGCTTGGTCTACACAATGAATTGTAGGATAGCCAGGTCTATGTAGTGAGACCCTGTCTCAAAAAAACAAAAACAAAACAAAACAGAAAAATAATGGCCGTAAATAAATGCTAACTGAACATTAATACAGAACCCATATCTAAACTCGGAGAGAAACTGTGTGTCATTCTTCCCTATCAGCATATGCTAGCCCTATTAATCCAGATGGCCATCCCTAAGGTCGTCCATGATGTTTCTCCTGAGACCACAAACCCCTCACAGAACTCCCATACAACTTCTTGACCCAAGTCCTTTCTGCAGTTCCTTTTCTAAAATCACTTATAACCCAATCCTCGCCCTGACTAGTAGTAAGGAAAATCTGACTGTTAAGTTTTCTGGTAACTTGAGATGACTATGATGTAAAAATCAGAATATCCAACAAATAAAGGA
>CABHPQ010000744.1:35104-53266 GCA_902168405.1 Peromyscus aztecus | reverse complement strand
TACCATCACAATGAGTTTTTAAGTGACTGACACATGTATCCCAGAAACGAAAACTAGAGACTCTCGGTGAGGATGGAATTATTTTTCCAGATCAACCGACATCATGTCCCAACTAACAAAACTCCACAACAGCTTTTGAGTTTTGTCTATGGGAGGGCATGGCTAGAAATGGCTCAAACTTGACGTTCCTGCGTCCTTCTCCAGGCTTCTCTCCCAGCTGAGTGGTGTGTCTTATCAGAGCAGTCCTCTGTGATGAAGACTGAGTACATTGTAGGGGACCAGTGTGAATTTCCAAGCCTCATTTTGATATACAATCCCATTTAAGTTGACTTCATTCCGCCTTTTTTTCTTGCTCCACCCCAAGCTTTACAGAGTTCTCAGGAACTGGAACCTAAGCAAAGGCTCTAGAAGTCACCTAAGTATAAAACACTATACACTTTTTGTAGACTCTTTCCAATTTTTTTATGGTTATGGGTATTTGACCTGCATGAACAGATAGGTGTACCATATACATGCCTCGTGCCATAGATCCCCTGGAGCTGGAGTTACAAACGGTTGTGAGCTGCCATGCGGGTGCTGGGAATTGAAACTGGGTCCTCTAGAGGAACAGCCAATGCTCTTAACCACTGAGCCATCTCTCTAGTCCAATTCTTTCCAAGTTATACTTAAGAGAAATGATTATAGACGCTGGAATTGTTCCAGAGTTCAACGGTCTTGGACAGGGAAGGAGGATGAGGAGGAGGGCGAGGAGGAGGAAGAAAGCCTTGCAGTTTCAGAGAGTCCAGCTCTCTGGAGTCAGAAGGAAGCTCAAAGACCCTATTTGTGGCTGCAGGAGAGGAAAAGAAGAGAGTCCCACAAGGAAACTACCAACAGATGGTAAATACATTTTTAATTCTTCTGTCACACTGTGCGGACTTGTGCACATTTGTCCCGCTGTGTTAGGTGCCTGAAATAGCTGCCATGGACCTGCAGAAGAGAACCACAGCAATCAGAGATTCAGGGGGCCATGAGAGCTGACAAACGGGAGGGGTTAATAGAACGGGGTGAGCTTGCTCCCAGTCAGTTCCTCCTCAAGGTGCCTGCTGCCGTTGTCAGTGCAGGACATTCCCTTGTATCTCAGGTCTCATGGATGGTGTTTCAAAACATCCTATCTCAAACCGTTCTCCAGGCTCTGCTTGAAATTATTACATGTTGACACTGTTCATTTAATGACTCCAAAAGTTATAGGGAGCAAAGACCATTGATTGACAGGTCCTAAGTCCTCAAGAGGGTGTCCCTGATACCCATGGTAGTCCAGATTTCTTCACCTCATCTTCTTCCAACTCTTAATTGGATAGCTTGTTCCCATGTAAAACGCTAGAAGTTTCAGTTCCAGAACAAGGAACAATTAGATCATGGATTGCCTGTCAAGGAACCTAACACTGTAGTGTTCTAATTTACTGTCTGTGGACTCTGGTTCTAAGAGGTGCTGACAGACCGTCACCAGGAGTGAGTTAGGTTACCAACCCTGACATCATCTCTCGGGGTATATCAATGGAAAAGGAAATGTGGTGCTGAGCCCCCTGAGAGGCAATACAATGAAGCATGGTTGATAACTTAATCACAGACTAAGGGACAGAACATAATACTGTAACATTAGGATTGTATCCCTAGAAAACCCAGTTTGATTTTTTATTTTATTTTATAGACATAAATCTGGGCCAAAGAGATGCAGGAAATTGGGAAAGATCATGCAATTAGTGACATACTGATGAATTCATCAGTAGAACCAAGGACACTTCAGTCTCCACATCCTGTTTTATCTCCTTTAGCAAGGAAGGTTGGCTCGGCTGTGACACCCTCTATCTGAGGCTAGGTGACCTTAGTCATGGCATCTTTTGTAGTTGGGTTCTAAATCAGGATGAAAGAATCTGTGACTCCTGATAATTCTTTATCAGTAAGGTTTCAAGCTAAAATATATTTGTTAATTTCTGTCTTAAACCCCTGCGGATTGTGTCTGGGTTATACAGCTATGACACTATTGGACCTAGCTGGGCCCCTCTTTTCATGAAGTAGCAGAGAATATTACTAGATTAGAATTAAAGGCATTGGCGAAGAGAATCCAGCACTTGTATGCTGGCTTCCCAGGCAGGGAATGGTTGGTGGGAGAACTTCTCCCAGCTCCTGTTGGGGGCAGGAATGGCAGGCACTGTCTTAGTCACAGAAAGTATAGCAAGATCACCCTACCCCTGCTCAGTCAGGGAAAACATATAGTATAAGTTTCTCTGAGATTAAACAGGTTGTCACACAGATGACTTTACATCTTCATAGTTCCTCAGCAAGGTCTCTTCTTAGTCAACCATGTTTATCCCACATAGCTAATTTAGGAACAGAGAGCTCCTAATTCTTGCAATTCTATCCAGAATTCTGATTTTGTCTTTCCTGCATCTGATATCAACAATATTTTCTCCTGTTTCTGTGGTGGAACCTCCTAACCTGTTTTGTTTACATAGGATATTCTTTATTGTAGAGACCAATGTGACCTTTTGAGTAGTCCTATTAGGTTTATTAGCCAGTGCCATGACCACATGACACATCTAGGACTCAGGGAGGGTGGGAATCATTTTTACTGAGTTATTTTCAGTTGAACAGTAATGAAGGCACACTTTAAATTATTTCATACCTGTGATCCAAATTTGATTATCTAGTTAATATCACTAGGGACAATTGAAGCTTTAATAATTACACCCAGAATCTTGAAAAAAAGAAAAGAAAAGAAAATTGTGTTTAGTACATTCATTCATACACAGCCTTGTAGACTTAGCAGCTGATAGCCTGTCTGACTGCCTGAGAAATGATCCCAAGATTCCATCTTGCGATCCAGTTCAGTTGAAAATATTTCAAATGAAACAAAAGCTAGCCATAAACTATTGTTTTTTGTAGAAGGGTGGAACAGTTTTTATTTGAAAGAGTAAAAAGCACAGGCTGTAGTTGGTTGTTTTTTTGTTTGTTTGTTTTACTCTTTAGGAGTTCGCCGCCCAGCTCCCAAATAAATACATGGAGACTTATTCTTGCTTGTGAGTGCCTGGCCTTAGCTTGGCTTGTTTCTAGCCAGCTTTTCTAACATAAATTAACTCCTTTTCTTCTTCTACATTTTGCCTCTGGGCTTTTTACCTTTTTTTATTCTCTATGTCTTTCTTTCCTTCTTACTCCATGGCAGGTTGTGTGGCTGAGTGGCTGGACCCTGGCTTCTTTCTCTCCTCCTCCTTTTCTCACTCCTCCCTCTTCTTTTCTCTTCTTCTATTTATTCTTTCTTCCTGGCAGCCCTGTCTATTTCTCCTGCCTAGCTATTGGCTGTTCAGCTCTTTATCAGGCCAATCGGGTGTTTTAGGCAGGCAAAGTAACACAGTTTCACAGAGTTAAATGCAACATAAAAGAATTTAACACAAGCTGTGTGGTGGTGGCGGATGCCTTTAATCCCAGCACTTGGGAGGCAGAGACAGGTGGATCTCTGTGGTTCCAGGCCAGCCTGGTCTACAAAGCAAGTTCCAGGACAGCCAGAACTGTTACACAGAGAAACCCTGTCTCAAACAAACAAAAAAGAATGTAACACATTTTGTACCAGTAAACAAATATTTCCCAGCATGAACGAATGTAACATATCTTAAACAATATCCTACAACAACAGGCTCTTGGCTTCACTTTTCCTTGTGGAAGACAGCTTTATAATTATTCCCTTACAAAGATCCGAGGGCAGGATTCTTCATCCCAGTACAGGCTCCAGTATGAAACAACACGGTATTGAAGTTGCCCTGCATTGTAGGCCAAGGGCTCATCCTGTGGCCAAATGCCATATATATCCTCGGATTTTCAGGATCCTCAGAAACAAATCAACTTCCCAGAGAAACTGAAATCCTCCAACAGCTCTGATTTACATAAAAGCAGATGGTCTGAGGATGTGATACTACTTCGGATTCTGGGTAGCAAATGGAAGAAGAAACTCCACTGGAAACCACAGTTATCTGGGTGTCAGAGGGAGGCTCAAGACTATCACAGTCACATCATGACACATGACCTCTGCCTAGAGGTTCCACACAGTCTGTGAGTTGAAGAAAGGAGTAAATGAGTTTCCTGACACCATGCTTTGCTTCACGAAAGTAAACTAACTAGTGCACAGTGCAGCACAGATGACCCTCCTAGCGTTGGCTACATTGTTCCTATTGGTTTAAAAAGAAAAAGTCCAAAAGCATACAAAACTCTCATGCTGGGGGAAAGTATGCTGTGTGTCTTTTTCTGAGGAGACCTAGCAAACATCTGTTCACCCCAGATGGCAGCAAGACAAACCGGAGACAATTATACTCAAGTCTAGCTGGGGGAATTTTAGGAAGTTTATTGGGGTTACTTACGGGAGCAGGGGTGACTCAAAGGCAGTTGCATTACCTTAAGAAGCCCACCCCAGTGTGAGTGACAGTTCACAAACCTGCACCCTTGGAGTTCCTTGTACAGCGTGCAGTTGGGTCCATGTAAGAGGGTCTCTTCCTCCAATCAGGCTGCCTAAACATAAAAGGCTTACGTGAGCATAGGAAAGGGTGTGTGATTCTTGGGACTTTCCCCCAGCCTCTGTGAGTCTCCACAGTGTTCTGTGGATTGTGTGCCCCGCTTCTCCAAAAGGGAGTGTTTCATTTGGAAGAAATGGCTGTTCAGCAGAGTATATCCATTTTCCTTTGCTGACAAAAGTAACTCGGGATTTGAAGGCTTTGCTGGTGCTCAGAAGTTCTATTTTGATCTGTGGGTGGTTATCCAGGGGTGCCCACGGTGTGATAACCCACTCAGCCATGTATGTGTGATTCATAAACATTTTCTACAGAGTGATTTGTGTCAATTAAAAGGTTTAAAAAGAATATCCCCAATGGGCAATATAATTCTTAAAAAGGGTTACAGTAGCATTTTTCCTAATTAAATAAATTGATATTTATAAAAGAGGAAAATAGAAAACTTGGATTAAAAAGAAGAGAGAGATTGACAAAGGTGCTACTTGTCCCGATTATAAAGCAATGGAAACTCTCAGACACAGGAATTGCTACTATGTTCATGGCACTGTTAGGTATTATCTACTAAAAGGAAAAATACCCACATCCAATGCCTGAGATGTGAACACCAGGGTGCGTATCTACCACAGAAATAGTGCTTACTTTCATAAATAGCCAGACACAGGAAACAAGTGAAAACATCCACCAGCAGTAGATACTATAAAACGTTGTTTATCCAGCTTAGGAATACCATACGGCACTGTAAATGAAGGGGAGAAAAAAAAGAAGTTCATAGGCTCCCATATATAGAGGGAGCTGAGAATCTGGTTCAGTGGTTACAGCACTTGCCACTCAATCACGAGGACCTGAGTTCACATTCCGAGAACTCACATAAACCCTGGATCCATATACATCTACCATCTTCACGCTCCTGTGGGGAAATGGAAGACAGAGACAAGAGACTCCCGGGAAGCTCAGGGGCAGCTGATTCAGTGCACACAGCACAGTGGAAGAACAGTAGGAGAGTCTGCTTCAAACTAGGTGGATAAGAAGTGACAGCTGGCCTTGCCCTCTGATGCTACATAGGAAGACTGGCATTCACACACTCATAAACACATGTAAAATTAAAAAACAGGAAAATATTCTTTACCAGTGCGTACTTGAGTAGTAAAACTATAATTCAAAAAAGAAAAAAAAAAAGGAGGTAGGAAGATTAGCTTAAAAATAGAGAAGAGTGCCCCCAAGTCATGAGAGTGGGAGAGCTGGACCTGCTTCCCACCATCTACAGCACTCAGGAGAGCGGCCCTGCACCACCTAGACAGAACAGGAGAGCTGGCCTTGGTGGTGTGGGTGCAGGAAAGGTGGCCCTGGTGGTGTGGGTGCAGGTGAGCTGGCCCTAGGGGCATAAGAGCAGGAGAACTAGCTCCACCCCTGGCTGCCTGAGGCACTGGGTGAGCTGGGGTGTAGGGAGGTGGGCAGTGCTCAGAGCTCACCCTGGTGGTGAGGGTGAGGGAGAGCTGGCAGGCTGACCAACCCAGCTACCACCCAGGCCCAGAACCAGAGTTATGAGTTGGCCCACCCCAATATCCACCTCATCTGTGAACTGATGAGCATGTGAAGCTACAGGATCTCCATGACACAGGACAACAACAGGATATCCAAGAGGAGCCTCACTGAGGGTCCAATATTGATAGCATAGCAGAAGCCAGAGGCCTCAAACCAGACCAATGACTCATTGCAATGAACAGTTGTAAGTAAAGATGTATGGACTAAAGAGTACACAGTGTGAGTCACTGTGGCACACTACAGCTTCCATGCCGAGGTGTGTTTTTCTTTTAAATTTTATTTTAGTTTTTTTGAGGCGGGGAGGTTGCAAGGGCAGAGGGCAGATTTGAAGTGTGGGGAGATGAGTGGGATCAGGGTGCATGATACGAAATCCAGAAAGAATCAATTAAAAGTTTTTTAAAAATAAGGGAAGGTGGGTCATTATCAAAAACAGTTGGGTGGAAGGCTTTGGGGTTGGTTTCATTTATTCTGTACTCACCCAGATGTATAGTATATATAATTTATTAAGTTGGACTTTTTGTGTATATCACCTGCTTTCTCAAATGTGCATTTCACAACAAAATAAGTATGTTAAAAAAACACACACACATGAAACTCCATGACATGGAGGTAGTTATCATTGTAACATATTGCTATATCCACACTGCCAGATGTCCTTTGATGCAGTATGTACAGTCTGCCCACATTTCTTTCTAGCCTTTAATTTTCCCCCTGTTAATGATATGTGGTCCTAGAAGACTTCCTCTTTGAGTTTTTTGTTTCTTCCCAATTTCCATTGAATTTTAACTAAGAGTAAATACCATGCAAGCTTTATGCCTCTCTGGAAGGGCAAAGCCATAGAATGGTTTTCAGCAAATTAGGTTGCTCTAACCTAAGCTACATTGATTCACAAACCAATCTGCAGGATTTTGCCATAGCTCATGGGAGACCTTTTTCTTCTCTGTTAATAATGCAACTGCTTAAAGATAAAAGGCTGGGAGGGGGCCTCCTCTCCACCTCTTCAGGTGCAGTAGCTTCAAAAGGAAAGGCCAGGCAGTGAGTCAGGGAGCCTGGCAGGGTGGTGGCCTGGGGACTCGAGGCAAAGGCACAGCTTAGAGTGGTGTTCCCATGTGCCTGGTTCATGTCACCTTGATGTCAGATCCAGCCTCTTCCAGCAAACACCGTGGAGCAGATTTCCAAAGTGATTCAGGGATTTTTTTATTCCTGTAATGATTAATATTGATTGTCAGTTTGATAGGAGAAAAACTTCTGGGGCATGTCTGTGAGGAGGTTTCTAGATTGTGTTAACAAAGTGAGGTGACTCCCCTGAATGTGGACAGCACTGTTTCTGGACTGGCATCGTGGACTGAATATAAAGGAGAGAGTGAGCTGAGAGCTAGCAGTCATCATTTAAGCTTCCTGGCTGTGGACATGTCTTCCCGAGGATGATAAACTGCCCTCTCACACTGTGCGCCAATACGAGCCCTCCCTTCCTTAAGTGACGTTTGTTGAGTGTTCACCACAAGAGAAGTAGCCACAATAAACAGTAACCAAGACAATCCTAAAGTAGTTCTGTTGCTTTTTCCTTGGCCCCAGGATGTCACGCCATGGTGCTTCCTTCTGCCCTGAACTTGACAAAGGCACTTGACAAAGGAGAGCACATTTGGGTTTTGCCATCTTGCTCTGTCTCTTCTCTGAATCTAAGCTCTTTTTTTCTGGTGCTCATTCTGGAAGAAAAAAAAAGGAGTCACACAACGCCACTGGAAGAGGAGAAAAAGAATAGAAGGTGGTCAGATGTGATGCTGGCAGGACTGGACGGGGAGACTGGACAGAGAACAAAGGTGTGGGGCCCACGCAATGAGTGCAGCTAGAGAGACTCAGAACCCCACCACTTTAGGAAACTACAGGAATCGGCATCGGTGGGGAATCCTATGAGGACTTCAGAACCTTGTCCCAGGACTCAAATATACCCAATGGGAGCCTGCATGTCAATAAGAGTTCCAGGAATTCTTGTGCATGGTTGTGCCAGGGCCAGAACTGATTGGTATCACTAGCCTTGGGCATGTTCATAGAGGGAACTGGTTTGGCTGCCAAGGGACCTGGCAATCCCATTACCCTAGATGACTCCCACTTTTGGTGTTCTCTCTAGCACCCTGGAGAAAGCCTGTAGTACTATCTGTCTTAGTTCTCTGTTCTCTGTAGAGACCCTGTGGACCTCTGCAATTGTGGCCTGAGACTTGCTTCTCTCCAAACTGCTGAGATTCCTGTAGAAAGCAGATGTGACCTCCTCCTTCTTTAGGGAGAGGCCAGCCATGTCTGAACTGATAACCTGAAGCAATATCTGACTATGACTGTTGTCATCTGTGCATGTCTACAGATAGGCTTCCAAATCACCAAGTCACCAGGTCCACCTCGACTTAAGCAGGTTTCGGATCACCGCACACTGGCCCGCCCAACTGCCCCCAGGGGATGGTCAGTGTATCAGGTTCCTTGAGTCACTGTGACAGGGTGCTTGACAGATAAGTATAAAGGAAGAAAGGTTTGTATGGACTCAAAATTTCAGAGGGATTTTAACCCACTGTGGTAAGGGACACATGGTAGCAGAAGCAGCTCTGTTTATAGAGGCTAGAGCGTGAGGTAGTGATTGGAGTTCAGAAGACAGAAAGTGCAGGACTGAACCAGAAACAAGAATAACTTTGGCCCAAGATCCCAAACATTCTACAGTGTCCCTAGGCAACACAACCAGCTGAGGGCAAGCGTTCAATCACATGGTCCATGGGGGGTACACTTCACAATCACACCAGAACTGCCAGTGTCCCTTTTGGTTGCTGAATATTAATTAGCTTTGTCCTCTTCTCACTGGCAGGTGCTACTCTTGACCCTTGCAGGCTCTGTACTCAGCGTCTCCTACAAAAGAGGAAGAGTCTAGTGGAAACCAATACAAGCAGTTCCACAGCACCTTCTCTCTCTTAGCATCAGTGACTCCAGGACCCCGTGTGCCTGTTTCTGCAAGGCCATGAAATTCCAAAGATTGTCTTTTCTGTCCTTTAAGTTAAAAGCAGCTTAAAAATAAAAGATTGCATAAAACCAGCCCGATCATTTTGCATAACTGCTGTATGGTTCCCCCCCACAGAGGACTTTGTTGCCTGATGTATTTTATAAAAGCAGTCCAATTCGCACAGAAGCGCCATAATTTCTCCGGTTGCTATACAGCTATTTCACTCTGACTCTGATATTTACCTCCTGCCATGCTCAATTTATAGCAGTCAGTAAATTACTTCAAGTATAGTGCATCTGCTACTGCAGTTTAAGCCAGGACAAAATGACATGAGAGGCTCGGGAAGGCTGGCTGTCCGTTAAGGAAGGGTCAGGTTTCAAATGGCTATGACTCCCCACTAATAAGTAATAATATATTTACTGCATTGTTAGTTTACATTTTTCTTCCTTTCACATGTGTGTGGGCATGTGTGTATGCCCGTGCCTGTGTGTGTGGGATCACCTGTGTGGGGGCATGTGTACAGTTGTGTGCAAATGGCTGTGGAGGCCCGACATTTATAGCAAGCATCTTCCCTGAGCCTGATGACTCTTCCACCTTACTCTCTGAGGCAGGATCTCTTAATCAAACCCAGAGCTTGATGATCTGATGAGCCTGTCTGGCCAGCCTGTCCCAGGGATCCTCTGTCTCTGCCTTTCGAGGCTAGAATTAGGGGCTAGCATGCTGACCCTGCATTTATACAAGCCCTAGAGATGCAAACTCTGGTCCTTGTGCATGCATGCCAAGCACTTTTTACTACTGAGCCATCTTCTCTGGTCTGATTTGCTGTGTCTTTAAGAATGTTTTATCATTTCTATTCCTAGGAACTATTCTGGTGATTTGGAAAAAAAAAAAAAAAGGAAGAGAAAGCAAACAGAAGTGTGGCGGCACCCCAGTAGCAAAGCAATGGTGTGGGTGTTGTTTCCATTACTTACATACATAACGCTTTTCACAGAATCCAAATGTCTTACAAAAGAAAACACAACACAAATTCCAATAAAGACGGGCAACACAGTGAGCTACAAAGAAAACAATTACCCAAGGAAATTTAAATCTGGTATAAATCATTTCCATAGAAAGAATGGGTAAGTGTCCATGGACTCAGTCTGCGTGTCCAAAGGTATTCATGGGGCAGCACTGGCATGTTTGGAGAAAAACAGTACAGTCAGTCGGCCCTTGGTTTCTGTGAGTTCCGCATTTCTGTATTCAGCCAAACAAAGCTACAGTTGCACCTGTGTTGAACATGTTCAGACTTTTGTCTTCTTGTTACTCCTTAAACAACATAGTGGAACAGCTTGCATAGCATTTACATTGTGTGGGGGTTGTAAGACGCAAGAGATGGTTTAGTGTATCCAGGAAGAAGTACATGATTCCATGCAAGTGCTAAATAATGTTACATAAGGGACATGAACACCTGCAGAATTTGCTATGGGCAGGGTCTTAGAACCAATGTCCCACTGATACCAAGGACTGAGTATAATGTCAAGACAGAGGTAAAACGTAGTAACTAGATTACCCATGTCTAAAGTTCTTTAAACAAGAGATAGATGGTGTGTAATGATGCTACTTCAGTTGCTAAAGTTGCAAACAAGCTCACTGAATTAGAAGATTAGCAAGGCTGTGTGTGTGTTTGTGTGTGTGTGTGTGTGTGTGTGTGTGTGTGTGTGTGTGTACTCACTCATGTGCAGGTGCATATATCTGACATACATAGAATTTTCCAAAAGATACTTTTGGCTGAGCAAAATCAAAGACGCTGCAAAGAATTAGTGCCTGACTGGAAGGATGAAATGGAAAACCAGCACCTTGTCTTTATTTGTGTGTCGTTTTTGTTGCGTTTCTCGTTAGGTCTAAATTCAGGACAGACAGTGGTTGATAAATTAGGAAGAAACTACATTTGAAGTCTGTGTAAAAGTCCTAGTGGGGAGGGTTATCGTGACGGCTCCCCTCGGATGCTTTCAGTTCTCAGTGTGGTCCTCCGCCATCACTCGAGTAAACTTCCATCTGACCATGCAGGCTCTTAGGAAAAGGGAGTCCTACTATGAAATGCTCCTAGGAAAATTTAAAAAAAAATGTTAAAGAAGTTTAGGACATTACAATTTTGTAGACGATTACTGCATGTGCTACTAAAAAAAAAAACATTAAAGATTTATTTATTTTATATTCATGTGTGAGTTCCTACATGTATGTGTGTGTATCACATGCATGCCGAATGCCTGCAGAGGCCAGGAGAGGGTGTCAGATTCCCTGGAATTGGAGTTATAAGCAGTTGTGAGCTGCCTGATAGGTGCTGGGAACTGAACCTGGGTCTCCTGGAAGAGAAGCCAGTATTCTTGAGTACCAAGCTACTACAACTTTAGAGTGTACAGCAGTAGTCAAAATACTCAGAATTATGACATCATTTGTCTTCCTTGTTTTACAAGTCACATGATACGATCAGCACATCACCGCTCTGAGGATTCAGCAGTGGAAAAAGCATCAGCTCAAGAGCAGCTATTATTAGCTGGCTCTGATTCCCTCATAGGCTGCATAGCTGTGCTTATTAAACTGCACACCCCCTTTGTCACATCTGTCCCGGAATGACTACTGCTATGCAGTGTGCTCCAGTGAAACCTGCAGGTGCCCATAGCCAGGAGCCTTCCCAAAATTAAAGTGACAGAGGCCCTGAGACATTATTTGGGTAAAATGATGTGCGTTTTCATATTTGCAAAGATATCAAACCTTAATAGACAGAAAATATTGTAAAACCTAAACTGGATTAAATAGTGACTTCCCTCACCCCCACCAAAATTCAATCCAAATGAGAACTGGCACTTATGTCCTTATTTGGAAAGAGGGTCTTTGTACCTATGCAATTAAGGTGACGTCTCACCCTAATTCAGTATTATAAATACAGTGATGTATTTATATTAGGACCACGTTGAAACACGCAGGAAAAGACTGGCAGGTAAAGAGAGACAGAAGTTAGAGTCGTAGAGGGCCTGGAGAGATGATTGGTAAAGTGCTTCTGATGCAATCAGGAGGGCCTAAGATTGGATACCCAACATTTATGTTTGGCTTTTTTTTTTTTTTTCTTTTGGTGGTGGTATTGTTTGTTTGTTTGGTAGCATATGCCTGTAATGCCAGTACTTGGGAGGCAGAAACAGGCAGATTGTTAGACCTTGCTGGCCCACTAGCCTAGGCAAGTCAGTAAGCTCTAGGTTCAAGGTGGAGAGCAAGTGAAGAAAATACTGAAAACCCTGATGTCAACCTCCGGCTTCTACATACATATACTTGTACTATGAACATGTGAACACTTATATATACACTAAAAGAAAAAAAAATTGGACTGATAGCAACACAAACAATTCAATGGGTGATAACGATTGTCCATAGATTATGTTAGTGTTTCCCTAAAATAAATCTGCTAAAATCCTAACCTTCCCAATGGAATGATATTAGGATGAGAGGTCATTGGTAGGTATTTACATCATGAGAGGGTGGGTCTCATGAATAAAATTAGTTCCCCTGTTAGAAGTGACCCAAGAGAGAATATTTTTATATTCTTCATGTAATGATATAAGAAGATGGCTAGTTGCAAACCAGGAAGCAGGCATCCATCAGCTCCTTGGCCTGTTAGACTTACACTCTGAGCTTCCAGAAACTTGAGAAACAGGGTTTGTTGCCTAAGCCGCCTGGCCTATGGTATTCTGTACAGAATCATTACCTGAGGCTAGGACAGTGTGAAACAGTGTCAATTTGTGTCCCCTAAAGAAGTGTGGCCCTAATTCCAGACTCCTGTTTCTAGAATTTGGGAAAAAATACATCCTTCTTGTCTTCAGCTTGCTGGTTTGTAGTATGTTATACCAGTCCTGGAAACAAATTCAATGTCCAGTATCCAGACATGAAAGTAAATACTGCTTGGTGGGTGTTGCAGGCCTGTATTGAGAACTATTTGGGAAACTGAGGCAGGAAGATAGCAAGCTCAAGATCAGAGGGTCACAGAGTAAGGAAGGTCAATGACAGACAGGATAACTTAATGGGACTGAGTCTCAATTAAAAATTGAAAAGAGGGTTGGGGTTACAGCTCAGTGTTGGAGGGCTTGCCTAATATGTGAAAAGATCCTAGATTCAGCCTCCAGCACTGCCGAAACCAAACTATAACAAAAACCCTAGAGACCTGATAACAGACTATAAAACACAAGAAGGAAAAGCCTGTTTGCCACAATGACGTGTCAATCATCTGCCAAAGCTGATTAGAAATGGGTCACTCTACTCTGAGAAGCCAGGTACAAAAAGAGGGAAAACTTCAGTCAAAGTATAAATATTCACCCTTTCCTTGTTTCACCTATTTATTTGTTTATCTGAGACAGGGTCTTATTGTGTAGCCCAGGCTGGCCTGGACCCACGCTCCCTTTGTCTAAGGCTTCCCGAGTGGTGCGATTGTAGGCATTAACCACCATACCTGACCTTAGGTATCACGTTTTAAAGTGACATATGAGATACTCACTCTACAAAGTTTACAAAAGAGCAAGTTGGGGCTGGAAGTATAGCTTAGTGGTAGAGAGTGTGCTTAGCATCCATGAGTTCTAGGTTCAATCCCCAGCACGCCCCCAGCAAATGCAAAGGAGGTTGTCAAAGTCTGATTCCGTGGCATTTACAGCCCTTACATAAATCGAACATGTGTTAAAATGTGGGAACTAGAAATGAGAGGGTAGCTTTGATTTCTAGAAATAACACTTAGTGGGGTATTTCTCTTTTCAAGATCATTGGGGGCAAAAAGAACATGAATAGACCGCTTGAATCAGACAAGGGTCACCTGGACAGATGGAACAGAACTCAAAAGACAGAGAAGTTGGAGGTGGTAGAGATTCCAGAAGGCTGAGGGAAAAGCAAATGACCAACCACAGGAAGATATTTTTGCTCCCTCATAGGAAAACACAGATGAAAAATAGCCTACCCTCAAGTGCTTCCAAAGATCACCTACAACACCAACAAGAGACATGCTTTCAAATAGCAACCAGGGCCAGAGAACAGCACAGATCTCCATAGGCACACCAGGCAAGTTAGAAGTGTCTGCTTCTCGTTCCTCCTCTTTCCCCCAGTACTTCCTCCCCAGGGAAGTATGAAGTCCCCCACCCCAAGAGCCAAGGGACAAGAGATAGGGAGGACAGGGAAGCCACCTCTCTTCAAAACCAAGCTGATGCTGTACCGTTCCACAGAGCTTTGCACCTCAGCTTCTGCTATTTTCTTAGGACATCTCATTACCTAGAAGTGACCGGAAAACCCAAATTTATTCTAAATTTCCTTTAAGAGCTGAGCGAGTGTCGAGTCCATAGAATAAATCTGACGGGCTGCTTTGTGATTGGCTGCACCCTATGAGTCATGCTTCTTCAATGGGGTAGTTACATAACTACATCTAAATTCACTTGGAGGGACCAGTTCTTCTTCCCTTCTATATAGTTTTCTTTATGAACACACTGTTTCTGTCTGAGCTCTGGGAAATTTTGTCAAATTGTAGAGAACTTTGTCCCTTTGCTTCCTGTTTATCAACACTTAGGATACATCTAAAATGACCCCAGTTGGTGCTTGCGGAACAGCAGACGATCAATAATTGCTGAACTAATCAGCAAATAACTGACCAGCCAACAAAATACAAATTGCATAAACTGTTCATAAACCTAAAAATACCCAAATCCTTCTCTGCTAGAATAAGAAACAGTGTGTGCTTGTGATATTGGAGATGTTCTACCAAAGTCTTGACTTATATGAAATTATAAATCTTCCAATCAGATGTGTAGGGAGTGATTTAGAACAATCTCTTAATTTCATTTAGGAAGGCTGCATTTATGTCTTATTGTCACTGTAAGCAAATGCCTGGCAAAAGTTCCCTTACGGAAGGTTTATTTTGGCCCCATTCCAGGGGACAGTGTCTGTCATGGGGGGAGGGCAGTGCAGCAACTGAGGAGCCAGGCCACGTTCAGAGGGAAGAGGACACGGAATGGTGGCACTCAGCTCACTTTCCCTCTTTTATTATCTAGAACTCCGTGGAATGATGTCACCCATCTCAGGGTAGGTTTTCCCACCTCCATTAACCCAACCTAGAAACTCCTCACAGACATGCTCAGACATTTGCCTCCTAGACAGTGCTAGATCCTGTCCAGATAACAATAGGAATTACCACAGAGGCCATAGGAGCTTAGTCATTTGACTAAGTTCTCCTCTTTTAGTAGTGGTGTGGGGCCTGAAAAGCAGTGCCTGATTCACCAGTAGGGACATGTTCTGCTTTCTGGGTTCCTTACTGACTTGGCTTTGAGTGACAGCTTAAGTTCTCCTTAATCGTTTTCCCATTGCTAAGTAGAGAAGCTGCAAACGCTGACTATACCTAATAATCACAAAGAACCTTCCCATGCTAAGAATAAAATCATGCATTGGAAGAAAGAGAAGAGTTAGGACCAGCTACTGCTCTCAAAGAGCCTGTGGCCAGGTTCAGGAGCAGACAATAGAAAGGAAAAAATAAACACATAAAGCTACAATAAGGCTACATAGTTGAAAAGGACAGTTGGAAGCATTTAGAAAAGATACCTGATACAGCCTCAAGGGCCATGGAGAACTTGTTAGCAGAGGTGATGTCTCAGTTGAATCCCAAGAATGAGGCACATTTAGTAAGCATTTTGGACTCAACAAAGTCTAAAGGATAAACTATGGAGGCATCACTGAACACAAGGGGGCGGGAAAAGAGATCAGTCTTGAAGCCAGACAAGCAGGAGCTGTTTTGCTGTGCTCAGGCATCTAGACTTACTATGGTCAGTCAGAATACAGAATAATGACCTGACTCAATGTTAGTCGGGAACTCCTGAAGTATCTTTTGTAAGACCATGATAGCAAGTCCTCCTACTTTGTGGATTATGGCTGTGCTAGGGACCCTGTAGGTAAAGAGTCCAGTGGGGAAAGTGTTGAATTAATTCACGTTAAGAAAAAATGGCACTGGAGGTGAAAAAGTCCTCAAGATTTCAGAGGAGTGTATTATAGACTACTGAATTATTTCATACTATAGACTCGTATGTTCAAGTCCTAATCGTGAATGTATTTCCAATGGGTCTTTGGAGATGATTAGATTTGGACAAGAGCAGAGGCTCTCACGATTACATTATTGTTCTAAGAAGGGACATCAGAGGGCTTACCCTCTGGGACAGTTTTCATTGTCAGTTTGACACAATCTAGAATCACCTGGGAAGTCTCAATGAAGGACTGTCCAGAGTAGGTGGGCCCACCAGCATGTCTGTGGGGAATTACCTTCCATTGAGATGGGAAGACCTGAGGCCCATGGAACTGCAGGTGGCACTGTCCCCTGGGAAGGAGATCGTGGATTGTATAAGTATGCAGAAAGTGAAGTGAGCGCTAACATGAATTCACTCACTCACTGCTCTCTACTCATGACTGTGGCTGTGTTGCAACCAGTTGCTCCAAGTTCCTGGGCCCTTGACTTCCCCTGCAATGATGGACTGTAACATGATACCACGAGTCAAATAAATTCTTTCTCTCTCAAGTTGTTTTTGTCTGGTAAACAAAAAACAAAAACCAACCCAGCCCACGAAGGGTGGGTTGTCATGCACCTTTTCTTGTCATGAAAGGATATGACCACATTTCATCCATCTACAAGCCAGGAGGAAAGCCTACATCAGAAACCAACCAATCTGCGTCCTTGACCTTGTGCTCCTAGCAGCAGAACCACGAGGAAATAAATGGCTTTTAAACTAGCTAACTGTGGCGCTTTGCTATGGAAGCATACACCAAGAAGCAGTGAAGGAGGAGTGGGAATGTGGTGTCTGTTAGCCAGGGAGTAAACTGAACGAGGAGTCAAGGTTTGGATGTGTACCTAGGTGGATTAGTCAGGGGTACTGTCCCATCATGTCCTCATTGCCATTCCAGATGCTGTGACAAAATACTCTGAAAGAACCACTTGGGGGAAGAAAGGAGTTCTTTCTTTCATTCCAGCTCACAGTTCCGAGTTATACTCCATCATGGCAGAGAAGTCACAAGGGCCGGAGTTTTAAGCAGCTAATCACATCTATAGTCAGGAGCAGAGAGAATGAACGAATCTGTGTTTCCTATTCAGCTCACTTGCCCACTTTTAAAAGTCTAGGACTCAAATCTCGGAAATGCCACCACCCTTCCTGGGCTGGGTCTTCCCCACATCAGTTCATGTCATCAAGATGATCTGCCACAGACAGGTCCACAAGCCAACTGATCTAGACAACTCCTCATTTGAGACAATCTCCACAGGTGTTAAACTGACGACTAAAACTAACCCCATCACAAACTCCATCTCAAACTGAATGAAAGATAATCAAGAGAAGACAAATACAACTGACATATGTCTGTGCAAACCCCACAATCTGAATTTGATCCATAGACATTCATAGATGAAAGGAAACTTAAAAGTTTGTCACCAACAAAGCAGAAATGTCTGGGGGGAAAAGCTCTCTAAATAAAGAAAAATGGTAAACAAAAACTTGGATAAGAATAATAGACTTTCAGTAAAACTTGTAGCATGACCTGACATAGACATAGAGGAAATAAGTAAGACAATTATAGTTTGAAAGGAGAAGGTAGAGAAATGTTAAGGGCTTTATCTCAGGGTTTGTATTGCTGCGATAAAATTCTAAAATCAACTTAGGGAGGAAAGGACTTAATTCACCTTACAACTTGTAGTCTGTCATCCAGGGAAGCCAGGGCTGGAACTCAAGGAAGGGACCTAGAGGCAGGAACTGAAGCAGAGGGCATGGAAGAACACTGCTTATTGACTTGCTCTTTATGACTTTCTCAGCCTGCTTTCTTATAGCATCTAGGACCAGGAGCCCAGGGCTGGTACTACCCACAGTGAGCTAGGCCTTCCCACATCCATCATTAATCAAGAAAACATACCATAGACTTTGCCAGGGTCCAATCTGGTAGGAGAATTTCCTCAGTTGAGATTTTCTCTCCCCAGATGTCTCTAGTTTGCGTTAAGTCGACACAAAATTAGCCCGTATAGTGCTTGCTGTTCACAGTCTGCTGTAATTGAACTTTCAAAAACAATTGCAGTAAAGACTGTGA
>CABHPQ010000744.1:0-34361 GCA_902168405.1 Peromyscus aztecus | reverse complement strand
GTTTCTACTTCTCAGCATTCTGTCTTCCAAGCTCCACCAGAATGGCCCATTACTCTCAGTTTCCACCATGCTGGGAATTTTCTAGTCCAGTGTGCCAAACTCTTTTACATTCCAGCCACAAATAATTCCAAAAACCTAATAACCACATGATACCCATTTGAAGTCATAGTTATGTTTCCTGTTGCTGTGATAAATGACCCTAACATGAGCAACTCAAGGGAGAGAGGCTTAGTTTGGCCCACAGTCTATCATGGTAGGGAAGTCCTGGTAACAGGAACTTGATTGGCCCCTGGTCACATCACATCTGCTGTATGAAGCAGAGGAGTGTAGATGTAACCAACTGTCGTATAAATAAGAAACACAGAACCAATGCAAAGAAGAAAGCCAAGAGGTCAGAGCTAAGAGCCAAAACCTTACCCTTCCTCCTGCAGTGGTCCTACATCTCCTAAGGAGCCGGTACTTCCTGGGTTAAAGTCTTTATATAGTCTCTGTTCTGCCTTCTCATTGGTTGTAAACCCAACCACAGGACTGCCTCATTACGGCCTATCTGTATAGACCTCCAGGTGTTCTATGGTTGGTAATGAGATTAAAGGCATGTGTATCCAATGCTGGCTGTATCCCTGAACACACAGAGACTTACCTAGCTCTGTCTACCAAGTGCTATGATCACAAACGTACACCACCACTGCCCTGCTTTCCTATGGCTTGCTAATAGCTCTGACCCCCAGGCAACTTTATTTATTAACATACAAATAACATTTTGGTACAAAGAAAATATCACCATAGAGGAGGATGAACACCAATTCTCAGCTGCTTTCTTTTTTTAAACCACAGGTCAGGACTCCAGCACAGGGAATGTGCCATCTATATTTAGGGTGGGTCTTCCAACTTCAATTAATATAATCAACATAAACACTCATAGACCTTCCCAAAGGCTTGTTTCTTTGTTGGTTCTAGATCCTTTCAGGTTGACAATCAATATTGAGAGAGTCTAAAGGAGGAAGAGAAGCTGCCATGCTACAGAAATAGCAACATGAAGGATCCTGGCATGATGGAAATACTGTTTGATTGTAAAGAAACTCTTGGTTTTGATAATGCCCTATTGTTTTTGCAAAATATTAGCACTTAGAGAAACAGGCAAAATAGCATATTATTTATTATAACTTTAGAAAAAATCAAAAATATATTAAAGTAGAAAAATTGAGCCAAAAGGAAAAGATAGGGACTTGATAAATAATTACAACATATATTGAGTACTATTGATGCCAAAACTTGGAATTTATCTGTGACACACTTTTGGCCACCATCTGCAAGCTGTCACTACTTTCCAATGTGGATGGACCACCAATTTCAAAAATGATTCTCTCTAAAACACCTGTAGTCACCCTGACACTGTGACCCAAGGAATTTCACATTTGATCCTGAGGTCCTTTGTGGTTGTTCTATTATCTGGGTATCTCTAAGGTTCCCATGGCCTAAGTCTGAGACAAAGAGGCCGTTATGGCTAGGATTCTATATAAGTCCTGCCCACTAACCGATTCTGACACTGGAGCCCCATAGTAGAGATGTCAAGGCTGAGGACAGAGGGTGACCAGCATCATATCCTCTGAGGATGATCACCATATCACCCTCCCAAAAGCAAGGTTGAATTCAATATTCTTTGGTGGCTGCCAATGTACACAGCCATCTGGGTTTACCAAGTTCCAGAAGACTGTTGATGGTCCAGAGAGGCTTGCTGTCTCCCGCTCTGAGAATCCGTTGTGCCTACCACGTGACTCAGGCTTTTTGTGGAGTCCAAGTCACTCCACACTGATAGAAAGTTAAACTTTGGCACAGAAGTTTTTGTAAGGGAGTAAAGAGAGTAGCCTTACTTTTCACACCTCAGTAAAGAAGTACTTGCCAGCCCCTAACCACATTTGCTGTGACACTCCGCTGTTCTAGTTACTCTCTCCACTGTGCCAAAACACCCTCTAAGCAATGTAAGGAAAGGTAGGGTTTATCTGGCTCATGGTCTCAGAGGATATTATCTGTCATGGGAGGGAAGGAGTGTGGTGATATTTTATATGTGATGAAATGTGATATTTTATTTGTATATTAATAAATAAAGTTGCCTGGAGATCAGAGGTTAAATAGCCATTAAGCAGAAGTCCAGCGATGGTAGCACACACCCTTAATCCGATCACATGGCAGGCAGAGTCTCTGTGTGGTCAAGGACACAGCCAAGCGTGGTGACACGAGCCTTTAATCCCAGCACCAACCATAGAGACCTGGAGGTCTGTATAGACAGGCAGTGACGAGGAAGTCATGTGACTGGGCTTAGAGCCAAAGAGAAGGCAGAACAGGAAGGTGATACAAACACAAGTCAGGCAGGAAGAAACTCTCTCTGGGGAAGCTACTGCTGGGGGTAAGCTAAAGCTAGTCATGGCTATTGCTCTGATCTCTTTGGCTATTTCCTCTGTATTTGGCTCTGTGTTTCTTATTTACTAAGACTATTTAGAAATTCATCTACAAAGAAGTGCTTGTGTGAGAATAGGGTGGCTGGTCACATTGTATCCACAGCCAAAAAGCAGAGAGCAATGGATGCTGGTGCTCATGTGGCTTTCGCCTTCCCATCCCCACCCATTAGATGGTGCCATCCACACTCAGGGGGAGTCTTCCTGACTCAGTCAAAGGTCCCTGGAAGCACTATCAAAGATCTACTGAGGAGCTTGTTTCTTGACTGATTCCAAACCCTATCAAGCCGACAATTAAGATTTAGTCTCATAACTGTCTTATTTTCCCATTGCAGTTGATCGTGACAACCCCCTCAATATGATAAACCAAAAAAGGACATGAAGCACTAGAGCCCTTAAGACGGTTCATCAGAGAAGGGCACACTGCCAATCCTGATGACTTGAGTTGGTCCTTAGGACCCACATGTTGGAAGGAGAGCACCAATTCCCACAGATTGCCCCCTGACCTCCACAAGCACACCATGACATTCACATGCACAGCTTCTGCTACCTTGGTCATGTATGTGTGAGTAAACCTATGCCTCCACTTTTTTTAATCTGTGAAATGACAAATGGGATTTTCAGGAAGTTCTAGTGGTCGTCTAGAACAGCAGTTCTCAATCTGTGGGTCATGACCCCCTCAGGGGACTCATAACAGATATCCTGCATATCGGATATTTACATTACAATTCATAACAGGAGCAAAATTACAGTTGTGAAGTAGAAACAAAATAATTGCAAAACTGGGGGTCACGACAACATGAGGAGCTGTATTAAGGGGTTGCAGCATCAGGAAGGTTGAAAAACCACTACTCTAAGTGTTAACCTCACCCTGCTCTCATTACTCTTTCTCCTCCACCCTGTATCTAGTCCCTGATCCACCACTGCGCCACACTCTAACCAAGTTTTGTAAGACACTTACACCACATGCCATAATTTATATATATATTTGTGCATCTGCCTTCCACTGTCCAGTGGATAGCACACTCTTTAGAGCCTCTGGGCTTATGATGCCAGACATAGTAAGCGCTCATTGGGAATTTATTAAATGGAGCTTGCTCCTCTGCCTTCCTCCCTGGTTCTCCTTGAGCCTTTCAGTGGGATGAGTCACTCTGTTGATACACTGCAAGTAGTAATAACAGTGAATACACATATCAGGAGCATTTCTCTGGAACACTTGCAAGTAGGAAACCATCCACACGTGACTGGGTGGGGTTGGGGAGGGCAGCTTAACTACTACTTCTCTCACAGTGCTTTCTAATGAAAAGAGCCATACAGTATCTCCTTTCCTCCCCCACCTCAAACTGTACAGCTGTTCCGGGGGAAACTGTGGGAACAAACTTTAACCTCATGACTTCTATTATTTGGGCATAAAAGGCTTAAAGCATAATGTGGGCTTTTTTTAGACACGAAGTTCCAAGCGAGTAGTGTGTTGTTAATTTCACAGCAATGCAGGGTGCCGGTGGAAGTCAGCACAAATCTAAAGGAAAGCAGAATGCGGCTCTCGTATCTGGTGGCCAAGTGTGAGCTGCTTTCCCTTCTCTCTAAGGAATGAACATCCCTCTTCCTAATAATGCACTCAGTATAGATCTTTGTTACTCCAAGCCACCAACAAACTTGATTCTCTGCTAAGCCAGGGCTCCATGGGCTGTGAATATGAACTCCCCACTGAGCATTAGTTGATATTTGAACTCCATTCCCTGGTTCTTCCTGTAAATGGGCCCTCCCAATGTGGACATGTTCCCCACCCATACACACTGGTTAGAGCTTCCTGCCTTAGCTGATTCATAGCCCTGGGGAGGTAGGCATCATGCGGTATTATTGCTGTACATCTCTAAAAAGTTGACAACATTATGCTCTCTGCACAAATGAACTTCCTTCTATGGAAGGCCACAAATCAAAACCGAATCCCAACATACTTCAGTGTTCTCCTATTGCTCTGGGAGGCTTTCATGAGATTATGCTGCAGATATTAAATTAGAATCATTTTCTTCCTTGTCCCGGGGTTTTGTCGGAGTAGTAGTCAGTACTGAGGGTTGGCAAGGTGAGCCTTTCTGGGATCTGCACTTGTCCAATTACTGCAATCCCCGATGACAGTAGTGGCTGCTCCGTGTTTGTCTTGTTGTGAGAATTGATTCTTTTCTTTTTTGGTGTGGGGGTGTCATGTGTATATGAGCAGGTATGTGCACACATGTGGAGGCCACAGATACCAGCAGATGTCTCCCTCTATTGCACACCACTTGGGTTTAGAGGCAGGGTCTCTTCCTCAACCTGGAAGTTGCCAATTGGCCGGGCTGGCTGGTCAGTGAGCTGGAGGATCCTCCTGGCTCCACGCCTGGCTTTTTGTTTTTGTTTTTTTCTTTTTCTTTCTTTTTTTTTTTTTAATTTTTGAGACAGGGTTTCTCTGTGTAACTTTGGAACCTTTCCTGGAACTCACTCTGTACCCCAGGCTGGCCTCGAACTCACAGAGGTATGCCTGCCTCTGCCTCCCAAGTGCTGGGATTAACAGCATGCGCCACCACCGCCCGGCCACGCCTGGCTTTTTTGTGTGAGTGCTGGAGGTCCAGAAGCAGATCTTCACTTACATGGGAAGCACTTTGCCCACTGAGTCTTCTCTCCAGCCCTGAGTATGGTTCTTTAAATAGGTAGCGTGAAGAACAGAAACGGGGAAGGCAGCAGCGAGGCAGAGTAACTGCACCCAGATTGTCAACGACCCTCCAGCACTGATGTCTCTCTTCAACATTTTGGAAAAGCAGAAAAGCAGAAGAACGTGTGGCAGCAGTAGCGGGGGTGGGGCAGAGGTTGCCTTTTCATCAGGAAACGGGTGGGTGCCTGATGCAATAAGCAGGGCTCCGAATCTTTCCCCTCCTTTGCCCTTCTCTCCTTTGCATTCATGATTCTCCTGGGTAATTGTGCAGTTGTGAAAGCAGCTCCTCTAAATGGAAATGTGCATATCAGGCTTCACTGGGACACAGGAGGTGGCTCCACCGTGAATGGCATGACTTTCTCCTCCTTGCTGATTTTGGCAAATTTCAATAGAGTTGCCTGTGGTGGTATTGTGTTCTCCAAAATATTATGCACCCTGATAAACTTATCTGGGGTCAGAGAACAGAACAGCCACTAGATATAGAGGCCAGAAAATGGTGGCACACATGCCTTTAATCCTAGCATTCCAGAGGCAGAGATCGCCTGGATCTCTGTGAGTTCAAGGCCACATTGGAAACAGCCAGGCATGGTGACTCATGCCTTTAATCCCAGGAAGTGATGGCAGAAAGCAGAAAGGTATATGAGGTGTGAGGACCAGGAACTAGGCTGGTTAAGCTTTTAGGCTTTTGAGCAGCAATTCAGCTGAGATCCATTTGGATGAGGACTCAGAAGCTCCCAGTCTGAGGAAATAGGATCAGCTGAGGAATTGGTGAGGTGAGGAAGCTGTGGCTTGTTCTGCTTCTCTGATCTTCCAGCATTCACCCCAATACTTGGCCCAGGTTTCATTTTTATCAATAAGACCTTTTAAGATTCATGCTACAGTTGTCCACTGCTTTTGAGTGACATATGGCACAGTACAGCTTCCTATGCATCCAGAAGTTAGTGGATATTGGCAAACACACAAAGCCTACAGCATGTGCTTGGCCTAGAAAATTGAGACAGCAGGTGTCATGGCTTGGATATGGAGGATCCCTTCAAAAGGCTCACGTGGTCAAGGAATGATCTTCAATGCAATGTTCAGAGGCAGGGCTTCTGGTAAGCAATTAGCTTGTGAGGGTTCTGACCTAACCAACTGCTTAATCCATTGACAGCACATAATCAGACAGCATGGTTGAGAGGTAATGGAAACTAGGAAATGAAACCTAGGCCAGGGAAGTAGGTCACTGGGGAGTGCTTGAAAGATGTGTCTTGCCTCCAGTCCCTTTGCTGTCTGTCTGCTTCCTGGCCACCAGGAAGTGAGCAGCTCTGCTCTACCACACTCTTCCGCCCCTATGTTTTGCTTTGTCACAAGTTCACCACGATGGCTCCTACCCACCGTGGACCAAACCCTCTAAAACCATGAGCCAAGATATATCTTACCTCCTTGAAGTTATTTTTTCTTAGGTAATTTGTCATAACAACACAAAGATGATTGACACAGAAGGCTCTTTGGAAATAACAACATGGATGTTTTCTTCTTAGCCACAGTCCCTTTTCTATCCCATCTAGTTATGCATCCTGCAGAGCCTTGTCTGTCATGATGACTAATGCCCAGTTTGGTACACTGGCAGACACACACCCTCCTAGCTATCATTCATGATAGCTTCTTTTTTCTTTACTAAACTAGCTGGTTTCTTAATACTTGTTGTTACTCCTGCATCCAAAGGGCTATTCCCATCCTGGGCTTGGTCCTCCTCTCCCTTGTTGCTCCCTTAGAGGCATTTGGGTCTTTTTGTTGGTGGTCATGGGTCTTTCATACAAGAGCCTTCACTCAGTTGTTGTTGTGTGTGTGCATGCATTAGTGTGTGCACATGCTAATTTACTCACCTGCGCACGTGCATGAGGAGGTCAGGGATCACTTTTGGATGTTGTCTTCGATTGCTCTCCACCTTATGAGACAGAGCCATTTCAGGTAGATTGGCTAGCAAATTAGCTCCCAGTATCTCCTTGTCACCACCGTACCCAGTTTCAGGGTTGTACGTGTGCTCCACCACGAGGGGCCTTGTTTGTGGATGCTTAGGGTCTGAACTCTGTTACTTATGCTTGCTCAGCACCACTTTACCCAAGGAGCCACCCTCTCAGGCCCTCATTCAGCTTTCTACACCGAAGCCGGTTGCCAGGGGGAGACATGTGCAAGTGATCCTGCTGCTATAAATTGTTGGCTCTAGCGTTGCCTCCATTCTGACATCTGTGAGCCAGAAAGTTGCAGGACTCTGGGTTGAACAAAAAAGAAAGGCTGGTTTGCCAAAGATGACACAAAGGTCTGGATCAGCCCATGTTGTGAGGATAGCCAAGAACTGCTGTGCGCGCAGACCTCATGCTGTAAGCCTACCATCTCTCTCCTCATTCCTCTCATTTTCCTCATGCAATTCACCTGAGAGAGCAGCAGGGTGGTGGCCAATGACACTGAGCCGATGTCCCACGAACAAGGTCCCACACAGTGTTTCACAGACACCATGATTTGTGCCTGGGCCCACATTTTTGCCAGCATTCACTAATGCTACCAACTGTGACTTGATGTGAAACATGGCATCCATTTCCTGTTGGGTCTCTGCCTCTCTCAGACAACTTCCTACAGCCCTCAAATTGATTGTATTCTATAAACCAGGAACTGAAGATGACCAGAACCCAGGACTGGAAATGAGGGGTGGGTTTCATAGGAGTCCCTGTCAGCAGAAAGGAAGCTGGGGTGGAAACCTAGGAAGAAAATGTCATTTAAGTCTCAAAGATCCAAATGAATGATGAGATGTTCTCTGAGCTAAGTCACATGTTCAGTGTCTATTTTTTAAATGAGCCTTTCAGACAAATCTTGAATGTTCCATTTTAGACTCAAATATGAGTTAAAATATAATCGCCCTTTTCCTTCACATTTGTTAATAGGCCAAATTACTACTACTGTTACTATTATTATTACAGAGCTGGAGGTGAGCTGGTGGGTTTGTACATGCTAAGGCATATACTATACCACTGACCCTCACCCCAGGCCAAACAGATCCAGCTGGCAGGGATTAGCATACAGCAAGTGTCCACCCCCTTTTCTTCTCCTGGAGCTTGTACAAGCAAATGCTTCACCCTGGGAAGAACCGGATGCTGGATGCTGAGAATTGTACCTATTCTAAATTCAGAGCAGCTGCTCCAGGGAAGAGTCACTTAAAAGCCCATTTACAAGTTCAGATATTTCCCTAGATTCAAAGCTGGCTTCCTTTTCAGGTAGGCAGTCCTGAAGGTAAGGAGAAAAGAGTTACCTAGGCTCACCATGACCTACAGTGTCAAGGTCACGTGGTTTCCCGTAGTTCTGCCCTCCTCCTCACTCCTCACTCCCGTGGACATCTATGTGGGTTGTAAAAGCTAGACATCGAGAGACACATGAGCTGGGCAGAAGCCAGGCTCACTAAGGCTGCCTCTGGGAGCATGGGACAGGTTTGGCCATGGGTGGCTGATCTGGAATCTGGCTCTGATGTCCTCCTCACTTTGCTCTGGAAAGAGCACTCCAGGACTGCCACTGGGAGCGCAGCCTTCAACCTCCCCTTCACATTCATTACTACTTCAGAGGTTTCCACAGGGAGACAGGCCAGAGTCTTGCTCCGATTGGCTGCCTTTCTCTGACTTAATGGCCAGCGCCAGCAAATCAATAGCCTGGACTCCAAGAGCATAAAGATGAATTGAGACTGGCAGGGCTCTTGAGGGTATGGCTGAGGGGAGAAAGAAAGAAACACAGTGTAAGCACTGCCAAGATAAAACCACGCACACAGCTTCTGCGCGACCCACCCCCCCACCCCCCCACCCAGCCCAGAGAAGCCGGTGTCTTCTACCAGAAGCCCTACAGGCAGGCACTAGAGCACCCTCAACTCCTTGGCGTTTGGCCAAGTTCAAACCATTTGCAAAGTAGGTCAGTAGAAGTCACATCAAGCAGAGGAGGGAAGAGGGTGTCAGTCAGGACCCACAGAGCTGGAGGAGGCCCAGCCCCTGCAGTGGAGGGAAGGGGATACAGAAAAGGACAACTGATGCCAGGGGCCCCTTAAGGGACAGGCTGTAGCAGAGCCAGTCTTGAGGCATTCAGAGCTGGTCAGGAGATCAACTGCTCTGCACAAGCCTCCAGCAGAACGCGGATGATAACCTTGAATGAAAATGCACTCTAAGGAAGCTGACGTCATCTTTATTCAGCTTTTTGCTCTGTGTGTTCAGAAAGCCCATTTCATTAATGAGGGTTTTCTAGTGAGGCATGCTGGTTCTCTGCCCTCACCCAAAGAATGCAATTAAAAATACCTAGGTGCATACAAAATTGCCCTAAATAATAGAAGGAAGAAGAAGATGCATATAAAACAAATTGCATACCTCCTACCTGCTCTCAAACATAGAACTCACACTATTATTATTCATGCAGATGTCAGTCAAAAAGGAAAACTCCACTTTATTGATGAAGGAGATACAAAAACACAGTGAAATAAATACTTGCAGAGGACACGTCTTTAAATATAACCTACTTAAATATAAAGTGTCACATATACTTTTGCATTTGCTGTACTGTCCCCCCCCCCCCCCCCCCCCCTCCCCCCCCTTCTCTTCTGGTACAACCTAGTCACCTTCCGGGAGTCCTCTTAGATTTTTCTCTTTAGGAAACTACATCTGACTTCCTATTCTCAGCGATCATTTCTCCAGCCAGATCCCCGCAGCAGGAAGAACAGCCAGTGCCACACACCCACACCCAGGAGTAGTTTTCTTCTGAAGTGGTTACCTAGGTGGTGCTGTACAATAGCTCCTGGAAAGCACAGGCTCAGACTCATGTCTCATACTTCAACCATCCATCACACATAGTTAGCCTAACATTTTGCTTTAAGGACAGTGGGAGAAACAAAGGAGAGAAAAAAGGAAGAAAATAAACCTTTACTGAATACCTACGAGGTATGATGTGAACTACTGCACTGAGTTTTCTATTGATTTTTTTTCTTTTTTAATTTAAAACTCATAACGGCTCTGGGATAGAAGATTTGCTCTCCGCTGTCTTAAAGATAAGGAAACGGGGTTAGAACAGTTACATAACTCACCCCAAAGCAAACAGCCAGTGTCTGCTTCTCCCCTACTGTCAGCTCTGCCTGGTGAGGTTTTTAAAGTGTTCAGCGCAGGACTGGGGGGATGGATCAGTGGGTAAACGGCTTACCACAAAAGCGTGAGGAGCCAAGTTTGGATCCCCAGCACTAACTTAAATGCCAGACACGATGATATGCCGGTGATTCCAGCGCTGGGAAGGCTGAGACAGGAGGTTCCCTCAGCTTTGCTGGGCAGCCCGTCTAGCTGAATTGGCAAGCTCCAGGTTCAGTTAAATCCTGTCTTTAAAAAAGGTGGAAATGATGGAGGAACCACACCTGATGTTGACCTTTGGCCTCCACACATGCTCATACAAATACATGCATACCTACACATATGAGTACATATAGGAACACAACACACATACACATGTGTGCACGCACGCACACACACACACACACCACATACACATGCACACATACTATTCATTGCCAGTCAGGTGTGATGGTGCATGCCTGGAATCCCAGCATTCAAGAGGCAGATGCAGGAGGATCAGCATGAGTTTGAGGTAGCCTGGTCTACATATCAAGTTCCAGGCCAGCCAGGGCTACATACTGAGATCTTGACCCCACACAAGACAACATAAACCATGTTTAACACTGGGCTTTACCCTTGAAGACTCTGATTCAAGTTTCTAAGCTCAGAGGATCCAAAAAGCCTTCATCATATTAACTACTCTGCTGTGGACCAGGCCCTGCATAGAGCAGTCGCCAGTGCCTGTGAAACAAGTCGATGACTTCAGTCCATTTAGTGCTGTGTTTCTCAGGCCTGACTATGTTGTGTTCGTCTCCTGGACAGGCAAGGAAGCCATCAGGGCCTCTCTCCGCCCCTGCTCACAAAGGTTCTGATACAGTTGGTTTGGGGGTGGAGCTTCCTGACAGGCAGCCCAGCTTGCAGAAACTCCCCCAGCCGTGCGCAGGGGCCATCCCTGCCAAGACCATCTGTCCAGAGTGAGGTCAGTCAGCATCTGCGGTACTGAAAGCCCCGCACAGGTGATGCTGCACAGCGGGGCTGAGAACAACCGCCTACACCATGTCGCCTCTCTCTGCGCTTTATAAATGGGAAAGCATCGCTTTCTAAAAATAATCCCATCAACAAGGATGGGAATGATCAGCCGTGCACGGCAGCGCAGGCTTTGGGGGGATACATTACCGAGGAAACAATAGGGTTGCCGTCGCCTCTCGAGATCTTAATCGGTTCTGTGGTGCCTTGTTCTTTGATTTGTGTCTGTCAGGGGCTGTTTGGGTAATGATTTATGAAACTAGTAGATGAGGACCTTGTTTTGCAGCTTTGGGGGAAGAGAACAAGCATCCTGACTACCAAGCTACCGGGTATCTTCTAACCTCCAAGAGCTTCGGGGATAAATGCTCCCGGATGTTGGAACACCTGTGGTGGACATGTCCCATTATGGAGACAGGAGGGAGCGCAGGGAAGAGGACAGGAGAAGCTGCAACTCTCTGAGAGTTTCAAGAGAGGGGCAAGAGGAAGGACCAAAAAAAAAGTAAAAGAAAAACACCTATAGCTGCACCTCACATATGTTTAGTCTTGCTTCTAATGATCTGGAAAACAAAGACAATTACACACGATGGGCTTTTGTGTTGTTAGCTTTAAATGCTTTCAAAAGTACATTACCCTGACTGTATCAGAAAGCAGTTTAATATTAATGAGACAGGTTCTTATTATTCTGTGTAATAAGCCCAACCAAGAACCCGTGCAAGAGACATTTCCTTCAGAATCATGTTGGCATTACATAATTATTATGAACCCATAAACAGCAGCCACTGTTATGAACCAAGAAATGGGATTGCTTTAAAGAGCAAATCATTTCAAACTTATGAAGGGGGGGAACCCCTTTTATATGCACCATGTCATTTGTATGTAATTAAAAGATAGTGACATTCACTGAGTGTTCAGTTCTGTGCCTGGGAAACCTTTGACGTTCTTTTTCTGTATTCCCATTTCATTCCCCCAAACCATAACAAAGACACAAGTTAGGTGCTAGCTTATGTTCCCCCTTTACCTGTCAAAGTGGGGCACAGAGGGACCAAGTGACTTGCCTATGGACGCACAGCCAGGAAGTAGTAGGGACTGATATTCAGGCAGGCTGCTTTCACAGCTCATCCTTTGAACCCAGACAAAGCACAAACAGCGTTTGCTCTGTGCTGATGTTATGTTGTTCTAAGCAATTGCATCTTTTTATTTCACATGCCCTGGCAGATGGCAATCAGAAAAAAACAGATTTCTGGAGGGAAAGCAGCCATCACTTCATCCCACTTTTAACTCTGCATCCCCTCCCTCAGTTTTTGTGAGTAAATCCAACTTCTGAAACGCCTGTCTGGTGGGATCCAGAACAGCAAATATGGAAAACATTAGTTGAGTGTGTGCGCCATTCAGGCTTGGGAAATGGAAAAACCACCTTCGTCTTTAAGATTCTCTTGATGGGCAGGGGAGTTGACTACGGCGGGAAACTGCTGGCTGTGCAAGCAGGAGGACCTGAGTTCGAGCCCCAGGCCTCACCATAAAACAACAACAACAAAACCCAAGCATGGTGATGTTTGCTTGTAACCTTAGGACTTGAGAGGAAGAGAAAGGTGCATCCCTGGAGCTCATTGGCCAGCCAGCTTAGCCTACTCAGTGAGCTCCAGGCTAATGAGAGGTCCTGTCTCAAGTTCACGAGGCAGATGGTACCTGGGGAATGATGCTTAAGTCTGCCCTCTGGTTTCCACATATACTCACATAGAAGAACACACACACACACACACACACACACACACACACACACACACACACACCTGAAAACAATGCAGGCAGAAGATGGCATTGCCAGGAAAATCCTGCCACGACTTCCTTTCATCTTGCTAGCAGCTAGTTAGACGTTAGCAGGTTGGAACATTGTTGGTGGCAGACCCCTCCCTCATAAACAGCAGCTTGTAAAACCAGGAACTGAAAACGCAGGGCTTTGATTAGCGGTCAGGAGAATGAGATCTGAGCCTCTGGGCCTGGGTGGCCACAAGCATTCCCACCCCCAAGGTCATTCATTAATAGGTAACTATCTAAACTTGATGAGGTGACTACCTAGCTGGAGGCTTTCTGGTAAAGAATAAGGATATGCCAGTGTCTCCTCCTGTGTGAGTTGTCCAAATGAGCCTGCCAGTCACTGGACAGGGAGAAGGTTCCGAAGTGTCATAAAGCTTACTGGAAGTAGATGCACACAATGGTCTCTTGGACCACTGTCTAATCTTCTTACCTCTCAAGAGTGTTCCACTTTCCTTTGTAGTAAACCCACCTGTCTTCCACCTCATGCTCTGAGTGTGTCCTGTAAATTCTTTCCACAGCAATTACAAGTACAGGAGAGATGAGAGGCGTTCAGAGCTAGATCCTGGTGACAATCTGGTTCCAAATCCCCTTCCCCGAAGGTGAGAACAGACACATTTTGGTCACTCTGTGGACTGGGACCACCCCCCCCTCCCCCGCTTCCAGTTAGGTGAACTTGGTCTTCCTGAGCATCTCCTGAAGCAGACCAAAGTCCTCCCATGCACTGTTCCTATTGTCTCACACATGGTCCCCTGCCTGCCTTCACTGCAGTTGGAAACTCTCCTGCATGTGTGTAGTGGCCTTAGCCCAAGCAGCAATTTCTCTGGAAATCCTTTTCTGGTGGGCAGAGGCAGGGTGCTGTGGAATCCCTCACAGCCTCTTCGATTTTCCTGCCCCTGATACGTACTTGTGCTCTTGTGGATTCTAGAACTGTGTCTCCCGTCTGTCTGCCAAATCCCAGAGGAGGAAGGAGGGTGGGTCTTACACTATTCTATGCACCCAACACGGGCTATTCTATGACACAGCAGGATCCCAGTATCTGTTTTAAGATCCATTCCAATATTTACACAGCATCTGTCCTAGGTCCCAGGGTGGGAATGACCCTGTTGTAGTGGGTCCCAGAATTCTGTACACGTTTGTTCTTCCTCCACAAATCCTCAAGTTAACCTAGTTTTCATGTGTCCTCTGTGTCCCCCTGTGACTTAACTGACAGAAGTGTGTGTGTCAAAACCAAAGGAAAAAGAAAGGAAAAAGGAAAGAAAAGAAGTGACTCAAACAAAGGCATAGAGAGAATGGAATATTCTTAGAACTCATTTGAATATTTTCATCTAAATTTCTAAATACCACGACGGCTAAACATTTGCTTAAAAACAAAATGCATATTTGAGGAGTCAATTGCTATCAAGGAAGTTGTATATTATTAGGTGATTTAAAAGCATAATTTGGTTCTTGTGAAATGGACTCCAAATTAAGCTTAACCAAAGCAGAGAGCTCAGTGGTCCAAGAACATCTCAGTTCCTCCCACATCCCTGCTCCTGTGACATCTCTCTCCTCCTGCATCTGTTTTCCTGTATCTCCGCTCCCATGGCATCTTTATTACCCTGTATCCCCCGCTCCAGCATCAGTTCCCCACTTCATATCCCTCTCCCACTAGGAGAACAAATAAGGATTGGAAGGGTGGTGTGACCATTCGCCAGAAGCATTCACCAATCTGAGATGGTGTTGAAGAAGAGTGGTGGACCACGGAAGGCTCTTCTGTTTTTCGGAAGGATGTTGATCTTTACTACAGGTAGAAACCCAGCCATTCATGTCCCCAACAGTTAATGTGTCTGCCACCTGAGGGACTTTTGGGGGGTGGCTTTCAGCTTCCTTGTAAGCATATTTATAGTAAGAGTTCAAGAAAGCCACTTTCCTCTCATTCCTATACAGACTGAAGGGGAAAAAAAAGATAAAACAATGAAACCTGTTCTTCCTTAAAGCAACAGAAATTACTTGGTGACAATCTAGGAGGACAAGAATCTGAAATCAAAGGCTTGGCAGGCCTGCAGGCTCCAGGAGACAGCCCTCCTCTAGCTGTCTCAGAATCTGGTGGCTTCTGGCCATCCTTGACATTCCTTGGCTTGCAGATGTCCCACTCTGCTCTCTGCTATTGTTATCACGAAGCCCCCTACCTTCTCTGTGTGTGTCTACCATCTTCAATTCTCTCTCCTTACAAGGATGCCAGACGCTGGATTGGGAGCAGAATCTCATCCTCCAGGGCCTCATTTTTCCTTGATTAGTTTTGTATATCGCCTATACAGCAAACATGGTCATTTTGAGAGATGACAGGGGTTATGACTTCCTGGCAACTTTTTCTATGACACTTGATATGTGTGTGTGTCTACACACACACACACACACACACACACACACACACACACATTCAGTTATTCTTTTTGTACTTTTTTCTATTCTGTATAAAGAATATAGGCAGTTATAAGAGCCAGAGGTGATGGATTGCTCCAAGGAAACAGTGTCTTCCAGACACAACAGGACTGGTGGACATATGAACCCATAGAGACTATGACAGCCCATATTAGACCTAAGCAGATTGGAGGCGGATGAGGTCCCGGCACTGAGAAAAGGAAGTGGACACAAAGTCCACCCTTAACCAAGAGGGTATTTCCAATTGAAACTAAAGATATTTTCAATCTAAACCTAAAATGCAAATGTTTATCTCCTGGGAAAGAGAAATATCAGTTTTCTTCAATGGGGCGTGAATATGCATATCAACCACACGCTGGGGCCGGACCCATACCAAAGAGTAGCTGACTAACATGAAGTGGACTCCATGTTTTTTTGTGTGAGATTTCTTTTTCTCTTTTAGGTGTGCGTGTGTTAATTGTTGTTTGTTTGTTTGTTTTGATTTTGGTTTTTGAGAGAAGGAATATGAAATTGGGTAAGTAGGGAAGTGGTGGGGATCTGGGAGGAGTTGGGAGAGGGGAGACAATGTGACCAAAATACATTATATGGAAAATGTAATAAATTCTAAAAAGAAGAATACAGATGGCCGGTCGAATCCCCTCTCTTCGTCTTGGGAAATCTAACTACAGGTCTGCCCATTTTGTTTGGCTGTTAACTTCTAATTTGGTTTTTATGTTTCAGACTGTCAGCTGGAGACCGTGAGTAAGTAGATGCAGAATAAATACCTCCCAGCTGTGACAGGTAAGATTTTGCGCATTCTCTTTTAGGAGAGGGTCAGGGGTAGGTAGTTCCATGCTCATAGTGTTTAAACTAGCCACAGGCTCTTTTCTTTGCCTTTTAGTTTTGGAAGTGTTCATGGATGTCTCTTCAAGCTGATTGGTCCTTTCCACAGCTGAGTCTGGCTTGCTGATGAGCCCATCAAAGGCCTTCTTCACTTCTGTCATGGGGTTTTTGATTTCCATATTTCCTTTTGATTCTTTCTTAAAGTTTCCACTTCCCTGCTATATCAGAGTTACTTTTGAATGTTGGGTCTGGTCCAGGGTGGCAATCTTTTTAGACATGAGATTTTGTGTATTTCACTGAAACTCTCCAACCACCATTTTTATTTGAACAATACAATATTAAGATATCGTTCCCTCTTACCTCACTGAGTTCTGTGACACCCAAGCACGTGAACACTATTGTGGTGCTTAATATTCCATAGCAACGAAGGCCTTTTAAAAATTAAACCACCACTCAACAGTTTATGAACATCTGCTGAGTGTCAGGGGTCATTCTGAGTGCTTTGCATGCGTCTCCCTCTTCACAGCACTGATTTGTACAGTATAGGCTCCCCACATCTGTGGTTGCACACTTGCAGACTCAAGGATGATGGATTAAAAACATTCAGAAAACAACTGCCTCTGTATGGAACAGTAACAGATCTCTTATCATTGTTCCTGAAGAAATGTTGTACAATAGAATTTGTTTACACAGCATTTACGTTGTATTAGAGATAATCCACAGATTGTGTGTGTGTGTGTGTGTGTGTGTGTGTGTGTGTGTGTGTTGAGCCGATGGCCATATATCTTTGCTTCGCCCATGAAGGTTGGAGGAGGATGTTATCTGGTATCCTGTTCTACTCCCTCTACTGGAGTCCTTTAAGACAGGGTCTTTTAGGGAGCTTGGAGCTAGGCTGGTGACCATCAAACCCCAGAAACCCTCCTTTCTCGGCTTCCTCCAGCACTGGAACTACAGGTATGCGTGGCCATGCCCCACTTTTTACGTGGGTGCAGAGGATTTGAAACCAGGTCCACAGGCTTCTTCAGCAAGTGCTGTTATCCGATGAGCCGTCTCTCTCTAGCCCCATAATCCACGGATGATTTAAAGTATATGAGAGTAGGTTTGGCAAGTTGGTTCAGAGGAAAAAAGAGTCTGTCCCCAAGCCTGAGCACCCAAGTTTGATTCACAGGACCCACACGGTAGAAGGAAACACTGACTTCCCTAAATTGTCCTCTGCCATCCCCACACTTACTGTGGTACATTCTCATCCACCCACCCAAATACCCCAAGTAAATAAAACAAAAAGTGAAGTATATGAGAGAATGTGCCTAGAAAATATGCAAATATTACATATGCCATTTGCATAAGAGAGTTGAGCATCTGTGAATTTGGGGATCCATTGGTGTCCTGGAGCCAATTCCCCACCCCCACTCTATTGCTGTACACATGTAATATAGCACCTCCCCCTTACATTTCTCCAGCTTCCCTTAGCAGGCCTGGTGCCTGGTAAAGCCACCCCAGTGCTCAGATCTCAGCTTCAAGGCTGCTAAGGTGACTGTGAAAATGCATCGGGCACCTTTGCACTCGGCTTGCTTTCTCCCATCTCCGTGGCGCTGCGCATGTAGTGGCTTGGCAGCCACGGGGTGAAAAAAAAAAAAAAAAAAAAACGAAGCTAATCTTTAACTTTTTCTCCTACCCTTTTCAAATGTGCGAGACAATGAGAACAGACTGTGACCTCTTTGTGAAAACAGAGTAAAACCTGAAACAACAGCACTCCCAGGCAGTCACCCGTAGGGTTGTAAGTGTCCCGGGTTCTCCTGAGTTCTGTAGTGCGTCGCCCAGACTTCCTCAGGGTGCCTTTCTCTTTCTCCTGGTTGAATGTTTCTTGCGGAAGAGTCTGCTCCTCAGCCATCCGTGCAGTGCTTGGTTTGAGCCCGTGTTCTGAAATATTCACTCCCTCAGCCAGCTCAGAATCGGGACTAGAGTCTGTTCTTAGTAGTCTACTGTCCATGTCGATTGGATCGAAGGGAGACTCATCTGGAACGCCGCTGAGGTTCTTCCAGATGGTGAGCTTGCATCCAGATGGTGTGTTTAATAGGAGAGAGAGAGAGAGAGGAGAGAGAAAAAAGCTACTGCGTACCAGCCTCATGCTAAACAAGGCCCTGTGACCTTATTTCTCCCAGGCCTCTTCCAAATGCAGAATGATCTCAGGTGCTACAGGGGTTCATGAAAATCTCTTCCCGATTTTGTTATGAAATTAGGAGGCTCTGGCTAGTTCGAGTATTGTTTAGAGTCAAATGCTGATCATTCTTAATCACATGCCCGCCTGTGGTGGCATGGTTCTTCCTCTTTCTGAGGTTGAGATGAATTAAAATCCCCCCTGAAGCTCCAAGAGACATCCAAGAGCTGTGCAGGAGTTACCTACCAGACGCGCAGGTTCAGCTGACCTCAAAATGCGGATGGCTTTCAGCAAACCTGACCTGTTCTTCCAGTGCCCTAGAACCGAAAAACAACCATTCCCACCATGACATAAACATACCTGGTACACATCGCACGGCTGTGGAGGCCGAGAGGGAGCATAGTGGGCTCCCTTTTGGATGATGGGTGGACACTGGGTGTGTGATGTGTGGACTCAGAGGCAAACTTCCCGTACAACAAATGCACTCTACTTTACCTTTGCAAATTTCCTCTGGCCTAGACTTCTCAACACATGACTTTCTGTGGTCCAGAACTTCCGACTTGTTCAACAAGCCAGTATTCATTCTTTCATTCACTCGGGTTATCAAAGACTTTACTAAGGACAATTCCTGAGCTGGAAGCCAGGGACACAGAGAAACAACAGTGAGCAAACTGTTGCTGGAGCCCAGACCATTCAGCCCGATGTCCCTTCTCCAGGACACTCTTCTGGGTCAGCAGGAGTCACACGGTGGCACTTGAACCTCTGCCCTGTGCTTATCTGTACGACCTGCAAGCACCAGACCAGTCGCTACAAAGGTCATTTTGGGGTAACCCCAATTGACCATACCAGCTACGTGCCTGTGCTCACAGCCACTGGCTGTCAACCCAGCAACCAGGAGTGGAAGATCTGGACCTCGGCTAAAGGCCTGGGTCCATAGTCAGCGCCGGTGGCTCATTCAACTTTATTTGCTTCCCTTTTGGTCAATTTGGTTACAGGGCTTTGTTAGGAGCCCAGTGGCCAGCTACACCCGGTTAGGGTGAAAGGGTAGTAAGTGAGAGGTCACAGCACTCTGACGAGGCTAGGCTCCTCAACAGACTGAAGTCCCGGGCCTCAGCGTTCTTGGAGGGTGTGTAGCGTGGGCACCTACAGCCTGTCGGAATGCAGAATGGAGAAACTGGAGCAGAAACTGCTGTAACTTGGATAGTACTGGAGTTTGCATTTGAAATATCCGTGAAGATAGCATTTTCTGCCCAGACAATATAGGCAGTGCTGTCCTGGTCTATCTAGTCAAATACGGGGAAAGCCCAAACTGCTGAAAATATGCACAGTGATGAAGAGAATACGGGCTTTCAAGAACATGGGACCCTCTGCCAGTACCTACTCAGCTACACACAGTGATCAATCACTTACATCCTTTTCTTTCTCTTTCCCAGACTTTTAGGGCAGAGTCTCCCTATGTTAGCCTAGATGCCTTGGAACTCACGATGTAGATCAGGCTGGTCTAGAATTCACTGACTGTCCTCCTGCCTCTCTCTGCCTCTTGAAAACTGGGATTACAGGCATGTGCCACCTGCCTAGCTTCATTTCCATTTCTTTATACCTGGTCTTCTTTTCTTTCTTCCTTTGCCCGGACCCTGTATTTGGGCATGTGTATTTGTGTGTGGGAGTGGTAACAGGGTCCTTTTAGACTTACCTCAAACTCCTGATCCCTCTGTTTCAGTCCTGAGTGCAGGATGTGTGTGCTGCCACAGCTTCCTGTATGTTTTCAAACAAACATCTTATAAAGATTTAAGGTCATTTAAACTCTTTCTAACTAACAGGGCTGGTTTTGGTGTTCTGGCTGCAATAAAGCCCGTCTCTTCCTTAATTCACATGGGCTCTGCCACTAACTCTTGCCCTATTATTCTGAAATTGATGAGCCTCTACTGTAGTCATGGAAAATCAGAGCATTGGAAGGTGCTTTGAGGTCATTTAGCCTCTGGGCAGAGCTGTTCTTAAAACCATTTTAGACCCATGGTGGCTGATACTGTTATCCTGTACCCCATCATCATCCCTATTAAGCGATGCCACCCTACCTATATCATGCTTTATTTTTGCCAAGTCCCCTGACCCTTGTTTGAATTATGCCCTCCACAGTCCTCACAGGGTGACCTCCTGCTATCCAGTGAGGAGTCAGAGGCACCACGAGGCTTTGATTGGCTGATGCTTCGCAGCTACTCATTGTAAAATGGGAAGGGAAATTGCTCCACGTAGCTCATGTGACCAAGTGCCCAGGCTCTTTCTCCTATTAAAACTGCCTGTTCACAGGGGCTTGAGAGACAGTTTCTACCTCTCCTGTGAGTAAAACTTGGGAGCGCATTCTGTAGGTTCTGGAAGATGCCCCAGTTTCCGGAACACTGCCCCCTACTGTTGACATGGAAAAGTCCAAGCAGGGTGGGGGAAAGAGCATGGAGGAAGTGAAAAGCAGGAGGAAACATTGTCTGATGCCCTTGTTCCTGCAGAGTGCTGGCAAGTGCTGTCCTTAGACACATGCCTCACTGTCTACTCAGACGCAGACCAATGCAGCACTGGGCAATTACCTCGGTGGAGCGGTGTGCTGGTATAGAAATAACAAAGTCAATTCTTGTGTGATTGTTAAATAGGCAACGTGCTGGGTACCATCCCTTTTCATCTCCACATAAACCATGGAGGTCAATCATATTACTCTTTCCAATCTGTAGAGAAAGACTTGAAATTAGAAAGACAGAAGTCACTGGCATCAGTCCCTTTGGTCCATGCACTGTCTCATTCCAGAGCTAGCCCCCACCAGTGTTCTGAACTGCCTCTCCCATGATCCTGGGAGCAACGCAGCAAGAGATTCAGCTTCCCAGCCCAAGAGCATGGCCTACTGCTCTTGTCATGCTCAAGTCCATAATGTATTAGAGGCCGACACTTCACCACTGAGCTCTCTTCCAGTCGATGGAGTTCACAGTAGCTATCCCACTGTCAAGTCTGAGCTATTGGCATCTCCGACACTGTAGTTCTGAGTCGTTGTTTTGTTTAGGACAGAACACGTCTTTGCCTAGAGAGCCCGAAGCCTTAGATGGGCATGTTGCATCATTCCTGGGAACTCTTGACATGTCTCTTGGCAGAACATAGAATCACGAATTCCATGGTCTGAAAAGAGTGTCAAGGCCTAGTGTTTAAAAGAGTGAAAAACCACTTCCTCTTGAGTTTTTATTCATTCTCTTAGAAACAGTTATAACAAGAGCACAAACTCTGTGCTAGGTAAAATGCTGAGCAGTAGACATAGATAGGTACATGATGGTCCTTGTCTCTCAGAACTTGCCATCTAGGACAGGGGCTGATAAACAGCCTCTAACTGTTTTGTAAATAAAACTTTATTGGAACACAGCCATATTTTTTTCATTTGCATATTGCCTAAGGCAACAGAGTTGAGTAGCTTTGATAGAGATCATATGGCTTGTGAGGTCTAAAATATTTATTATCTGACCCTTCATGAAAAAAGTTCGTTGACCACTCTCTTAGTGAGACAGAGCAGATTCATGGGGACAGAGGTTTAAACACTATTAAATATTCTTGGTCACTGGTAAATGTTGTTGAGAATGCAAGTTGGGTATTTATTTCTCTTTTTCTTTGAATGAAGCTGTTGGGATAGACCTTTGACAGAGAACTCTTCTGCCTGAAAGGCCTGAGAGGACAGCTGGCATCTGAGCAGCTATCCTTGGAGTGACTGAATGGACTGTCACAACCAAAGTCCAGCTGGTCCTCCATGGACACCTTAGAAGACTCCACGTGCAAGGAATTTTGCAGCCGAAGCTGCAACTCCTGCTTCAGGAGGTCTTGCTACAGTCATGACTACTCCAGACAGCCTATTTCAGCTTTAGAAGGCAGCCTTCTAGGCAAGACACCAGAGGAACCCACAGATATTCTCAATCGCTCTGTTCCCTCCTTAGTAACTCAGCAAAAAGGCAGTGATTGGTGCAATGCAGGACTTGCTATTGGTCCCTCTGTGGGGCCCTTGGTGGAATGCCAAGTGTGCTATCACGGATGCGAGTGCAAACCTCTCTTTGCACACTACACCCATGCCACAAACATCTCTCCCAATTATGTAACCAGGCTGTTGAGTTCACTTTCTAAGCCAGCTAGAAGATAAGTCTCACGTGATGCCCTCCAGTGGTACAACATTAAGCCCTGCAAAAGGCTGCTTTTCCAGAATGGTCTTCCCTTACCTGCTTGAGACCTGTATTATGAATAGAGCCACCTAAGCTGGAAATACAAAGAGGAGGCGGTGGTGGAGTCAGCAGAGGATGCAGCAGCAGCTGTCTGCATGGTGCAGCAGTCTTGGTAGCTGTGAGAAGGCTGCAGAAGGACAGAGCACCAACAGAGAGCAGACAGGATTGAGAGGATGGAAAAAGGTGGGAAGAGGCATGAAGCCAAAGCTGTTGAAGGCTCTGAAGAGCTGCAGATTAGAAGCTGCAGGTTCAAGCCCACTTAAGGGTTTCAGGGAGCGGTCAAGACCTAAGAACCAATGGTCAAGATACCCAAGATGTGGGAATTAGAAATGGCTTCACTTTTAGGAGCTAAGAGTCTTTACATGCAGCATACCTTCTGAGGCTACAAAGAGGTATGATTGATAGTTACCAAGGACAAGGCCACTGAGAGTTAAGGTCCAGGACAGAACCATCAGCACCTGAAAGAACACCGAGAACAGTAAATCTCTCTGCCTCATATTGTCCAGTTCAGGACCCAGAGCCACGAGCCTCTGGTCCACTAGTCCAGTCCATGTATGAGACCTTAGCCCAGAACCACCGACTGATTCAACCAGGCTTTTCCTATTTGCAATTCCCACCTTAATAGTACAACAGATTCCCCAGCCAGATGATTGGTCAAACTGGAGTCATCTTTTCTAAGGCTGGACTGGAGATATGGCTCAGTGGTAGAGAGCTTGTTTAACATACAGAGCTCTGAGTTTGATCCCTAGCATGGCACAACTAGAGTGTGGTGGTGCACTCCTGTGAACCCAGCACCTTGGAATAGTAGAAAGATCATGAGTTCAAGGCCATTGTAGATACGCAGGGATTTCAACGCTATCCTGAAATATATGAGACTCTGTCTAAGAGAAAGTACACGTGATCATTCCCAAACTGGTCAGCCGTGATGTTTTCTTAATAAGAATAAAGTCACCATTGACATTTATTGGGTGTTTGCTACCTGCCAGATAGTGGTTCGTACACTGTCCACATATTAATAGCGTTTATACCATAACCATGCTTGTGGTGAGCAGTATTGTTTTCTACATCTTACCTAGTTTTATTGATTTGGGATGCTGGATCCCAGGGCCTCACACATGCTCTACAAGTGAGCTATACCCCCAACTCCCGATATCCTCATTTTGCAGCTAAAGACTGGTTGAGCAAGCTGAGTGCCACAGCCCTGGTAACCTGGTATGTGTTCTCTGCTACTCTGAGCTGGAAAAGACAGCAGCAGGCTGTGGGCTGTGCCCAAGCAGATGAGAGAGAGGGAGGGAAATCCAGCCAGGAAGTGACCAGGCAGTGTGGGCCTAGCGTCTGCTGGGTCTATTCTTAGCACTGAGAAAATCCTGGAGGTTGGGTCTCTGATGAGAAGAGGATGGAACTACTACACGTTGCTCTCTAGGTCTCCCCGAAATTAAAGAGTTTCTGGGAGGCAGATGCACCCTATGTCTCTACTGATACTGAGCAGTGGAAGATGCTTTGGAACTCAGTGGGGGTGACAAGAAAAATCATGGGTTCCCTTTGTCAGAAAGAACAGGCATGAAGAAGGACCCTCCTGGGGGCTGATTCCCATACCATTTTTCGGATATTCCCATGATCCTAAAAATATATATTTCTTTCTGTCTGCACCAACCCTCACCCTACATCCTCCTTTCAACCCCACACCAGCACATCATCTCCACTTCCCTAACAAGTTCTTTCCAGGAAACTGGAGACCTTTCATGAAACCCTGGGCTGTGTCTGCATATGTTAGATATTTGTTGGGTGCTGACTGACTGACCGTCCACCTTGATTCCTTTTTGGGAGTGGGGGTGGGGCAACGTGGTATCTTACTGGCCTGGAGTTCTAGAAGTAGGCAAGGCTGGCTTGCCATCGAACTCAGGGACCCACCTTGCTCCTCCTCCCTAGCTTTCACACTACAAGCTCAACACACCCAGATTTTATAGCTATATACTGGGTGATCCTACTCAAGCTCTTGTGCTTGCAAGGCAAGAACTTTACCAACTGAGTTATCTCCTCTGCCTTCTCTTGGGACTCTTGGTACATAATGTTAGGACCAGAAAATGGTACCTGAGTAAGTCTCATGTCTCAGCAGGTTGGTAGTTTACTGCATTTAAAAGCAAGGAAATACAAGCCTCAGAAAGCTTTGCACCTACCACGAAGGCAGAAGCGCAGGTCACTGACTTTCTTATGGAACTGCTGTTAGTTTACAACTATCTGGGAAGATTGGCTCACACTGTGGCTATCCATGCAGCACCATTGGTTCTGTCCATAGGAACTTGTAGACCTGTACCTTACTGTAAGATTGTGCTAAGGTTCTTGTCTGCACCTCCCATGTACCTGGTCAGCTGGAAAACGACACATGGTGATGGATGATGTGTGAACTCAGAGCCACGCACAGAGGTTGCCTCCCTGTGGGAGTCTGCCTTACGGAAGGCTTCTCTGATCATGGCTTTCTGTATCTACCATTCCTTGTAACTGAAGCCCTGCACTACGGGTATATGAGCACTATGAGTTTTCTACTTTATATTGCTTATTTCAGAGGTCAGCCTGAGCCCTTGCTGTAACCTTGACAGAACGTTTGCCTCAGAAGCAAATCTTCATAACCTCTGGATGAGGCGTGGGATTGCAACAAAGCCGCAGTCACAAGCTACTCACTCCATACCATGCCGTACTCACTGCAGCTCCCTGCCATCCTGGAACATCTCTGGAAGGCCTTGAGTTTTCACTCACAAGCACTACCAGTACGGTATTCGTGGAATACCTAAATAGCCTGTCTCTATAGAATTAGCTAGACAGACAGGATTGGAGAACGTCGAAGCTAATTATGCCTCCTGTAAAATGCAGCTTCGCTCCAAGGAGGGAGAGTGCCAGGTGTAGGTTTTTTCTTCATGCCTTGTCTGTCTCGTGCCAAGACGCATTCCAAGCTGCCCCTTTGTTCAAGTTTCTCTTTCATGAAATGACTTTATTCTCTCACAGCTCACTAGTAACTTTAACACTAAAACACAGAGTTAAGGGTAGAGATGGGTCATCAGTCAAGAGCACATACTGCTTTTGCAGAGGACTAGGGTTCTGTTCCCAGCATCCACCTTGGGCAGCTTATAGCGCCTGTAACTCTAGCTGCAGTGTACCCAACTCTCTCTTCTGCCCTCTAGGTCACCTGCATTCACATATACACACCCACCTAAAAATAAAATTATACACACACACACACACACACACACACACACACACATGCATATATATATATATATATATATATATAGAGAGAGAGAGAATATACAGAAAGAGAGAGAGAGAGAGAGAGAGAGAGAGAGAGAGAGAGAGAGAGAGATTGATCTATTATCCCCCGAGATTTTATTTGGGACTTGGATGTATATATCTAAGCTATTTACAAAGAAGTTTTCAAAAACATGATAACTTTGTCATCTGCCTTTGATCTCTTCCCTACTTTTTTGAGACAGGGTCTCACACAGGTATTCCAGGTTGGTCTAGAAATACTATGTAGCCCAAGCTAGCCTTGAACTCCAGATTCTCTTGCCTCAGCCTCCAGAGTGCTGGGATTAGAGGCACGAATATTATGTCTGGCTTCCTGGCTTCCTTTTTTTATTTTTTATTTTTGACATTTAAAGCTCAAAATTAGCAAACTAACAGATAGAAATGATTCAAGTTTTCTAGTTTGGATGCATGCCAAATTGCCTTGACGTTAGCATACTTTTGAAAGGGCTATCTAATTAAATCTCACGTGTCTCTGGCCATTGTGTAGTGCTAGCTCGGATTTCTACTACCCTATTAGTTTTTTTTTTGAGGGGGGTGATTTTGTTTTTAGAAATCGAGGGACAAAGGAACAAGAAGGCAGAAGAAAGGGAGGGGGAAGAATTAGAAGATGAGTTACATGCCATTTATGTAGTATCTTCGACATTAGGCACTTCAGGGCTGAGGTAACAGCGCAGTGGATAAGAACACTTGCTGTGAAAACATGGCAATTCAAATTTGAATCCCAAGCACCGACATAAAAATCCAGGCCTGACTATGTGAGTCTGTGACCTGAGTACTAGGGTATGGAGAAGGTTAGATCCCAGGAATTTGTTGACCAGCCAACATGCTGAGTGGCTTGCTTCTAGTTCACTGAGTGGCCTTGTCTCGAGGCAATAAGGTAAAGAGCTATAGAGGAAGAAGCTGACATCTTATTCTGACCTGCATATGCACACACACACACACACACACACACACACACACACACACACAAAAGGAATTTCATATGTTGAGTGTGAAATGAGTAAGGGGATCAAAGTTATGGTAGCATACACCTGCAGTTCCAGCACTTAGGAGTCTGAGATAGTAGGCCAACCTGGGCTATATAGTGAATTCCAGGTCAGCCTGTACTACAGACTGAGACCTTGTCCAAAAAAAAAACAAAATAAAAAACAAAAACAAAGCAAAGGGAAGGAAGGGAGGGAGGAAGGGTGGGAGGGAGAGAGGGAGAGATGGAGAGAGGGAGGGAGGGAGGGAGAGAGGGAGGGAGGCAGTCTCAAGTTTAAGCACAACATAAGCAGAACTGGCTTCAGAGGGGGAAACGGGCTGAGTCAGATGGGGAGAGACCTTCCAGAAATTGTGGACTAAGTTTACTGTAACTTTACAGAACATGTGTGTCCTGCTGTTATGGTTTAAATATCCTTTGCACCATGTGTTCAAGACTTTATTGCCAGTCAAAGGCTAGTGACAGGTGATTGGCTCCTGACAACATTAACCTCTTCAACTCACACACTGATGAGTTCGTAGCTGGATAGATGATCAGGATGTGAGGTCCAGTAAGTCAGTCCCAGGGTGGGATTTTGAAGGGTCTGTCCTGCCTCTAGCCACTATCTCTCATTCTCTCCGCTTCCTGTTGCTATGATCAAGCAGCTCCAAGACCTTCAGTCTCAATTTGGGCCCTAAAGCAATGGAGACAGCTGGTTGTCAATGAAAAGGAAGTGTGAGCTGAAACGTCTTCCTTTAACTTGTTTGCCTTGGGTGTCTGGTCACATCAACAAACGGTTGATTATAACCTAACTACTGCTCGCTTTCTGAGGTCACATGGATTGAGGAAAGAGAATATCCAAGAACCCTTAAATTGGCCTCACATAGAAAATGACCCTCGGGGTGACGGTGTCAACCTTAGACAAGGATACTAGACTCCGAGGTGCTATTGTCAGCAAAGGGAATGTTAGAAACACACAGAATTGATCAGTTTCTGGTACTGCCCTGGGTGAAAAGCATTCCAAGTGCCCAGGTCTGAGTTAAGTACTGACCATCCACACAGTTCATTGATACGAAGCATCAGCACCCACAGAGAAGTTGAAAAACTGTTGAAATTCCCAAGGCATGTAGACTAGGAGTGAGTGAGGGCCGTAACAAAGCAATCCTGTCATTATTCCCAAAAATTTTCTGCCCTTTCTGGGAAACAAGATGTTTCAGTCAATAATGTGGATGTGATTAAGTCAAATTTATGTAAATAGAACTCTCTCTAAAACATACCCAGAGGAGTTATTATTTAAAGGCAAAAATACACAGTTATTAAAAGGGCTAATTTTCTTTCATCAGAATTGTTCAATAGACAACCTTTCTTGAGTCCCAGCTTTCTCTGGCTACCTGGGAGAACTCTAGGTGCTTGTGAGTTTCCAGTTGTCCGGTGCATGTATTTGTGGATGCCTCAACTAGTTTCATTCCTCTTTCCAGCTTCTCCTCTCAACATGCCTTGCCTTGTCTATAAGCCTGTGTGTGAGTGCATGAGTGTGTATGTGCGTGAGTTTATATGTTTAAGGATGTGTGTGTGTGTGTGTGTGTGTGCATGAGTGAGTGTATGTGAGTATGTGTGTGTCTTAGTTAGGGTTTCCATTGCTGTGAAGAGACACCATGACCATATATAAAGGAAAACATTTAATTGGGGTGGCTCACTTACAGTTCAGAGGTTCAGTCCATTATCATCATGGTGGGTCATGGTGACCTGCAGGCAGACATGGTGCTAGAGAAGTAGCTGAGAGTCCTACAACTTGCAGGCAACAGGAAGTAGTCTGTCTCACTGGCATGACTTGAGCATATATGAGACCTCAAAGCTTGCTTCCACTGTGACACACTTCCTCCAACAAGACCACACCTACTCCAACAAGACCACACCTACTCTAACAAAGCCACACCTCCCAATAGTGCCACTCCCTTTGGTGGCCATTTTCTTTCAAACCACCACAATGTATGAGTGAGTGTGTGTTTTTAAGTGTGTGTGTGTGTGTGTGTGTGTGTGTGTGTGTGTGTGTGTGTTGTGTTGCATGCCCATGTCCATGAGTATATGTGCATGCAGGTGCATGTGTGCATACTCGTTTGTAGAAGCTAGAGATTGATTTCTGGAGTCTTCCTCAGTTATTCTTAGTTTTTGAACCAGATTCTCTCCCTAAACCTGTAACTTAACCCACTGGCTAGATGAGCTGTTCAGAGAGCTTTAGGGATCATCAGCCTCTTCCCTTGGTTGGGTTGCTGAGAATGCCTCTGTGTCTGGGTTTTATGGATCCAAACTAAGGCCTTGTGTGTACACAGTAAACAGTTTCCCAAATGAGCCATATCATCACTACCCTGGTCTGTGCAAATCTTGCACATAAACCCCAAACTAAAAAGAAGAATTTCCCATTCTGAATCCTGACATCTCACATCATGTCTTTGCACAAGTAGTAAGAGTGTTTAGAAGATTAAGAATTTATAAAACAAACATTAGGTAAAGGCTTGGGGCCAGCTAATATCTTCAGGCCCCCCAAAATCTTTCTCGTGGTCGTATAGTAGAGTGTTGGAGGCAATTTTAGTTTGAGATGCTTTCTGAGACTTTCAGTACCCCTTTAACGCCTCACTTTGCACTTGGCCCACATAGCTATTGGGGAATTTAAAATCATATATGCTTTCTGTTACTGTGACAACAACCCTTAGACAATGAACTTATAAAAAGGAAAGGATTATTTGGGATTCTCGTTTTGGAATTTCTATTCCCTAATGACTGGTTGGCCCCAAGATTTTAGACCCATAAATGAGGCAGACGGATCACATGGTGGAGCAAACTGGGAGTGTTTGAGGGGGCTAGGAATTCACAATTTCCCTTAAGGGTGATCTCCTAATGATTACGAGGTCACCCAATAGGTCCCACCTCCTAAAGTCTTCACCATCTTCCAGCATCACAAATCCTGGGGCCAAGCCTTTAGTATAGATCTTTTGGGGCCACCCAAGATCCAAGCTATGCTCTAAGTTGAGCAGATTCTCTGTCTAGACACTTCAGATCTACTCTAAGCCCCACCATGGAAGAGGTGCAGAGACTAGCCATGCCCCCAGCATTGGAATATAGTTGAGAAGAAAAGGTTAAATGCAACAGGCTCTCCCAGACTGTAGAAAGGGATGCCAATGAGTGAAGAGCTCCAGTAGTGTGAACCGTGTCCAGTACAACATCCATCTAATAGAAACTGTCACATCTGAATAGAAATCAGCCACAGGAGCCAAGTGCATGGCAACAGGCAAAACTACTCTATCAATACATTTTATTTCACTCAACAGCTCTGAAATGTTATTTCAATATAAAGTCAACTAAAATGATTTTAATGAGAATTTACATTCATTTGTTTTGATTTTTCTTCATCTTCCGTAATTACAATTTTAGTGTGTGTGTGTGTGTGTGTGTGTGTGCTGTGATTGTAACAGCGTACAAGTGGTCATCAGAAGACAATTTATGGGAGTCAGTTGTCTCTTTGTATGTGGGTTCCAGGCACCAAACTTAGGTTGTCAATTCTTGGAGGAAAGCACCTTCACCTGCTGAGCGGTCTCCCTGGCCCTTTGTTCCTTTTTCACATATATTTATACTAAATCTTTTATATTTTTATTTGTAAATTTATACTATATTTATAGTAAGTCAGTGTGCATTTTCTACTGAAGGAACATTTCAAATTGGAACCAGGAGGGGAACACAAGAAGGAACTGAAGTTGAGTCGCGACAGTGGCTGGTAGAAAATAATGAGGGCTTGGATCATCTCCTGAGAGCCTGCCATAGCCGTCTGAGCACGGACCTGGGCATTGGAGTCTTTATAAAGCTCCCCAGAAGCTTTAGGAAGGGCCTGACATCTCTTGTGTCCAAGCGTCAGAAGAAGATGGAAAGTTGTTTATCATGGACTCTAATTTGCCTTATAGATCATAGAAGTCCAGGACTGGGGACTCCCAAGAGGACTCTGGCCCCACAGAAGACAATGTTTTCTTGTTTATATCCTCAGTCCTCCTCTCTCCCCTTCTCTCTATTTATGTTCTCTCTCTCTCTTTCTCTCTCTCTCTCTCTCTCTCTCTCTCTCTCTCTCTCTCTCTCTCTCTCTCTCCTCCTTCTCTCTAATAACCACCAGTGACTTAGTGTTGCCTGTATGTACATGTGTGTAGGAACATCTGCTGGAACATGGATAGCCTCTCAAGACCCACAACCATGAAGAGAACTGACTCACCCTCCTCTAGCAGCCACCAACTTCCATCAGACAGGGATGGGGTGGGACATCACGAGTCCCTCCCCAGTATGTGCTGGGGCTTTGGATGACTTGATCTTGTGCAGCTCTTGTGTATTTGGCCCCAGCCACTGACCTCATGTGTGCAACTCTGGGTGCTGTTGTGTCGGGATATACCATTTGTCTACAAGCATCTGCTCCCTCTCGTTCATCCCCTCTTAATATAGAAGAGATCTGCAAACATGTCTCAACCTGGGTTCAACTTAGAAAGTGCTGAGGACTCCCAAGCTCTACCTGGGTACCTCTGCACTGTGAGGAGTCAGGGTGTGCCTGGAATGGGGAGTCCTGGTCTCTGCCAACCCTGATTTCATTGCTACTTGTCAGTACCTTTCGAGACCATTCTTTCATTTTTTTTTTTTTTTGAGTTAGGGAAGGGTTTAGATCTGCGGGGAGGATTTCTGGCCCTCATTGCAGGACTATTTTCATGAGTTCTCACATGCTCTTGCCAATACAATGCATAGTTTCTGGCAAAAAGTTAACTATTTAAAACTAATGGGTCAGCAAGATACTCAGTCAAGGTGCCTGATGCATACGCCTGGTAACAAGAGTTCAATTCCTAGAGCCCATGTAAAGATGGAAGGAGAGAACTGATGCTACAAAGTGGACCTCGGCACTCCACACATGCACAGTGGCATGCTCATACCCACCCACCCCCTATAATAATAAGCAAATAAAACAAAGTTCTGAGACCAGAAGTGCAAAGGGTTCCTCCACTGAAAATCAGAGCAATCTGATGCAGGGGCATCTGGAGCCTGAGGCTCTCTGTAGAATCCCAGAAAGGGTTGAGGCACAAATAACCCCGCATTGTGTGACAAGAACAGGAGACACACTGTTATCCCACCTAGGATGACGCAACTCCACCTCCCCAGGAACTGAGGGAGCAACTTTTCTCTGTTCCATACCTAGACCCCCTCGGTGCTCTGCATGGGACCTGAAGGCATTCTCTCTTGCTTGCTTTTGTTTCCAAAAGTGGGTCACTCTCCAGCTTGTCGTGCAGTTCCCGGGGAATGTCGCCTGCCTTCTATACTCTTGCTTAGCAGCTTAGGTCAAAGAGAACAAAAGAGACAGAGCCTGTCTACTTAGGTCATAGAGGGAGCACGCTGGAGTTTTGTCCTCTGCGCCTTAAGGCTTTGAAACGGGTTTCTATGGGGCTAGGCTTGCTCCAGAAGGGCCCCGGAATAGCTCATTGTTTCTCTTATATTCCCTGATTCTAATGGGTCTATTAACTAAACATCTTCTCTAAACTCTGAAAGAAAACCCCAAAGCAGCAGTAATTACTATGTGGAGCCCCTTCCTGGGCATCCGAGAGGAGGCCGACTGCTGATCAATGCTGGAACCCTGGAACAGAACAAATTGGTCCCACAAGCTGCGAGTGACAGCCTCTCTGAATACAGCTGCTTTCTTCATTAGGCGCCTAAAAATAGCCCCATCCTCACAGGCTGGTTTCGCTGTGAGCCTTCTGCCACATCCATTTGTCTGTTTCATTCAGAGTTTCTGTATGTCTGTGACACCCTGGTACTATTTCAGACTAAAAGTGCATTGAAGACACGTTTCCCTGCCTCCCCCAACACTCACTCCAGCTCTCCGTGACTGTCCAACAGTGCTGTGTGCTGGGGAGACTCGGTGAATCTTCCTACATCTTTGCCATCTCCGTCTGCTGCAGTCACTCAAGCAACATCCACATTGCTAGCAAGGATCTACAGTTATTACTTCTTTTTTCCACCAGGGAAATGTTCATTACACATGTCCTTTTCTTTCTTTTTCATGGATGGCTCCTGAAAAATCAAGCACAACTCCCCTTTCCAGCTGACGTGGGGTTTTACTAAATTTTCCACTCCAGCTTCACCAAGGAGAGATGCAGTGTCTTTCTCCTCCGGGGGTTGGCTTTCTTTGAGGCCAGTGCCTATTCCTATTTCTGTGCCAACAACTAAGTGTGATACAGGGGCTGAGGAGATGGCTCAGTGTCTAAAGCACTAGCCATGAAAATGTGAGGACCTGAGTTCGAATCTCCAGAAGCCCTGTTTAGAAACCAACCAACCAAACAACACAAACAATAAGATGCAGTAACATGAATCTAATCCTAGTACTCCTGTGGGGAGAAGGGAGGAGGAGACAGAGGTTCACTGATAGCCTGGTGTCTAACAAAAGAGACCCTGCCTCAAACGAGGTGGGATTATTGACCCATAGTTAGTCTTTGATCTCCATACATGTACTATGACACCTGAGCACACCCGCAAACACATCACATGTGCATGCATGCATGCACATGGGCATATACTTACACACACACACACACACACACACACACACACACACACACACACACCACATACATATTATCAAACACATACACAAAACTTCTTAATAACTGATGCAGAAACCCAGTATGGAGCCAGCTACACAACTGTGCCGCTATATGGCCCTCCCTGCCTTTCCCAGCTGGCCTCCTGGGGAAATTGACTTTGTATTGTCTTGGAGGTAGCACCATGGATTATAGCAAGGTACCTTCCTAGGGTGGTTTAGAGCAGCCACATCGTTATCCTTCTCACTTTCAGAATCCAGGGTACCGAGAAAATGTAACATAAATGGAGAAAAACCAAGAGAAGAACAAAACACATCAACCTGGTGCTTTACACTATCCATTTATCCAAGCCCCTCCCCCTGACCCCATGACACAGGTATGCCCACCCACAGCAGGAGGAATTACTTATAATTAAAATATGGAAAATAAGCCTCTACCTTAAGTTCGGCCACACTGTATGCACGCTGGTATATGTAACTGTATGAATTTAGTGCCTTTAATAGGACTGAAAATCCTCAAGTTGAGAGCTAATGTTGCTATGGAAACGTTGCATACCTTGACTGCAGGACTCAATTTAAATTTGCAAACTTAGTACTGCATTAGCTTCTTTTATATTGGGTTTCTGGTTGATCTTTTTGGAAGATAAAGGAAGAAAAACAACATGTCTTTTAGTTGCTCTTGTTACACTCACAGCCAAAGGAGAAGGTGGCTTATGATCATTCATTGCCCCCAACACAGACATGCTCATATATATACATATATGTGTGTGTGTGT